>PVHX01020898.1:5711-31025 GCA_004024805.1 Geosciurus inauris | reverse complement strand
GTCGCAGGCAGAGGAAGCAAAGCAGGGAGGAGGAGGAGTGACTGCAGGGGGTGCTGAAGGCAGAGCGGGGCAAATAGGAGGGGGGTTGGAGGGAGGGGAATCTCCAGGAAGGGGGTGTTCACAGGAAGTTGAGGACGAACTATTAGGACTATGTGATTGGTTTTGGGGGGGTGCTGTGGGAACAGCCTCACTGAGGTTGTCTTCATCCTCCATGAAGAAGGAAAGGACCCAGGAGAGGAGGTTTCCCATGTTGAAGGAGTGGGGATGGAGATGTTAAAGTGAAGGTAAACAGTATTGGCGTGTGGGCTCTTTGCGAAAGCCTATCCGGTTGCACTCTTTAGGTTTGCAGAGCGAGCGCTGGGGATGGGCCGCATGCAGCGTTAGGCAATTTACCGGAGGCAAGAGGGTGTGGTCTCGGCCAAAGGAGTTGTGGACGCAGACAGCTTGGCAATTCCACCTTTCTCTGCTGGACTCAGAAAGAAAATCACCACGGGGCAGTTTAAGGCAGCACGATAAGGCAGTGTGGACAGTGTTTGCGGCTTAAGTCCAAGAGCATGGCTAATCCCAAGGTGGGGCCCGCCGCCACCGGGCGGGTATGGGCAGGACCCCCGGAGGCGCTTGTGAACCAGGCCGGTGTGGGCGGGGCCCGCTACCCTCACATGAAGCGCCCCAGGTGCTACTGCGAAGCCGTTTAGAATTAGTTTAGAATTAGTGTTACCTGACCTAATTATATCACACAAAAACAAACACATAAGACAATCACAAAAAGGCTGGTGTTACCTTCACCAGCAAGACAGACAGGAGGACCACCACAAAATCACTCACCAACGGGGTTGAGAAAGCCCCAGAGCACGTTGGGCGCCAGATATTGTTTGAGGTCGTGCCTCATGGGTCTCCTCCACGAGTTGGGGTCCTGAGAGACGAAAAGGGGTCTTCAGGGAAGATGAAACAGGGCCTCACAGGACGAGGCTTTGGGATCCCGGGGGACAAAAAGGGGTCTTCAGGGAAGACAAACTGGGGTGTCACGGGACAAAGTTAGGGGTGACGGTCCACAGAGTCACTCCACCCAGACTCCAGGGGTAGGTAAGACTGCTCTGCGGGAACAAGACGCAAAACCCGTTTAATCCAGGAAGTACAGAGGCTTACATCGGGTCCTCGGACCAATCACGGTCCCGAGGTTACAACCAATGAGGAGAATGGGAAAAGAGGGAAGGGAGGGGTTGAAGGTATAGGGAGTGCTCCTACAGACCTTGAAAGGGTGGGTCCTGGCCTTGAGGGAGCCCCTCCCGCTTCTCCCTGAAGCCCTCCTGTCTCCCCCAGGTGGCTGCTTCAGGAATGGGGTGTTTCTTTCACTCAAGCGAGGACATAGCCACCCATGACAATGTAGCCACATGAGCAGCCTGTTCTAAAGCACAGGCCAGGAGGCCCCAGGGGGCTTTCCCCCCTGCCCTGGTCTGGGAAGACCCAGCTGCAGAGGGACAGGGGACCAGAGAGCAGGACTCTGGCTCCCATTCTCTTTTGTCCCCACTGGTCCTGGAGTCCCACGTGGCCATATAGGAGGAGGGAGCAGGAGAAAAGGTGGCCTGGGACTGTCCCCCTGTTGGGGACCTCCTCAGTCTCATCCACAGGACCTCTGAGCCAACCCCAGAAGGTCTCCTTTCTCCACCCTGTCCCCAGAATCTTCCCAACAGCCCACTCCTTGTCACCCTGATCCTGGGTGGTGGTCCAGGGGTTGCAGCCAAGCCTGGGCGTGGGGTCTCCCAGGGCGGGACAACCAGACACCAGAGGAGAGGAGGGGCGAGGCCTGGGTCTCGGGAGCCCGGGTGGATGGACCTGGTCACCTGCAGCCCCTGGCACCAGGGAGGGGCACAAGAGCCCACAGGGAAAGGGCCCGGGACCCTGTGCCCACCGTCCACCTCCCTTACCAGGGCAGCGGCCCTGATGGGTCCCCCTCTGCCCACCTGGAGGGAGGAGGCTCTGCCCGTCCCTGTCTGCATGCTCAGTGGGGCGCGACCAGGTCCTGCACACGCAGCCTGGACCACCAGCTGGGCCCTGCAGAGACCTCACACCTGCGGGGACTGCACCCACCAACCTCTGGTAAGGCTCAGCAACTTGCAGCCCAGGGACACCGTGGATGCTCAGCCCCTTTGTCAGAGCAGGAAGATGGCCCTGGCCGCACAGGGAGCAGGCCCTGCTGCAGTGAAGCTGGGCCTGCACGACAGGCCGCGGCCACGCTGGGCCCAGGTGGAGACTCCTGGGCCCCGAGCAGTCTCATGCCAAGGTCTTTATGGGCAGGGTTCCCACGTTCTTGGGCAGATACCGAGGACTCTGCCTGCTCTGTGGAGCGCAGGGGCTGCTGCCTTTCTGGGCCTCTGGACCTCTGGGCATGTCCCACGGGGTGGCACCCGTGGACAGTCCCCAGGCCAGAGCTCAGGCTGCTGCTCTCCTTTTCATCTTAACCCTTCCCGCTTTGGGCAGGGCCACCTCAGTGGGTCGTGGTTTGCAAGACCCTGGTGACTGAAGAGGCAGGTGCTCGGGAGAGGAGCGAGCGCTGGGTGCCACGGCGCTGGGTGCCTCTGTTGTGCAGGCTCAGCTGTCCCAGGGGCTCCTGGGAGTCCTGCCCTGGCTGTGTGCAGTTTGGAAGTCAGCGCTGGGTTGTGGGAGATGTGTGCAGAGCTGGGAGGGAGGTGTCGCTCTGTGGCTGCCTCCGTTTCAGAATCTCCCTGGGCCACTCTGACTTCCGGCTCCTCATCGTGGCTAGACCTGGCCCTGATGGACCTCTCTCCTCCAGCAGTGATGCCATTTGGAGCGTCGTCAGAAAAGCTGTCTGGTTGTGGCTCACCTTCGTGTGTTCCTCCCAGGATGGTGTCCCTGTGGGCATCTGCAGGCTGTTGGTTGAGGTCCAGGACCTCCAAACAGTTGTTGTTCATTTTTGTCCAGAGTTTGCAGATGTCACACAGAGTCTGTTTATGAGATCTTCCAATTTGTCCCATCTTCTGCTTTTCTTCTCAGGCCCAGCCTGGAAGACGAAGGTGTTCTCTTCCTTGATTTTGTGTAAAGCAGGTTGTTAATCTTGTGTAAGCATTTATAGTCACATTTTTTTTTCCTACGTTCAAAAGTTAATGTAGAAGACGGCAAGACAACATATTGGACCTCTTCTGAAGTCTGGAATCCACGTCCACTCTTCCTCATACACACAAGAGGAGTATGGTGCTGGTCCATGGGTGGAGTCTTACATTCCTAGGTGGCCCAGGCATCTAAGAATCAGTCTTGAAGGAGCCAGTTAAGGTTCAGTCAATAGGAATTTTGGAAGCACCTGGGCCCTTCTCCCACCCATAGTCCCAGCTCCATCTCACCTGGGAGAGGCTAGCTTCCCCCCACTCCAAAACAGGGAGCAGAGGAGAGTCCACCTGGGTCTCCACACTCCCCAGGAGGCCCAATATCCCACCCAAGGTTGCTCTGCTCCAGCTTAAAGCCTCCCTTGGGAAGCAGGAGGCTCAGGCTCACCTGGGCTCTGGCAGGGCTGTGTCTATGGCACATGTAGGTACCTGGTGAGACAGGACATGTGGCCTTCCTGAAGGAAAATTCAGGGCAGCCATGTCCTTCAGTCATCCTGGGCCCCTATGGGAAAGCCTCTCTCCAACCCCACTCACCCCTGGATCCTTAGCTGCAGCCCCGGGCCCTCCAGGCCCACCCTTGACCTCGGCCCCGGCTCCCCTGCCTGCTCTTGCTATGCCCAGGAGCCTCCTTGGGTGGGACCCAGGGCAGGGCCCACTTCATGGAGTGCACGTAAAGGACTCTAGAATCAGAGGGGCTGGGCATTCAGAGCCAGCGCTACTGTGGAGTGGCCGAAGCAGCAGCCAAGACCCCTTTGGACACAGACTGCAAACACAGCGAATCCAGCCTGCAGGAATGAACCCTGCCGCCCAGGACCGGCCTCCTCTCCATCCTGTGTTCACAAATGACATGTGACTGGCAAGTGCTAAATCCAGCCAATCATACACTTTAAAAGTTTTTTTTTCTTTATACATTATTTTTAGTTGTAGATGGACACAACTTTATTTTATTTATTTATTTTTATGTGGTGCAGAGTATCGAACTCAGTGCCTTACACATGCTAGGCAAGTGCTCCACCACTGAGCTACACCCCAGCCCTGAATTATACGCTTTATAAAAGTGACTTCTGGGGCTGGGGCTGTGGCTCAGTGGTAGAGCGCTTGCCTCGCATGCGTGAGTCACTGGGTTCGATCCTCAGCACCACATATAAATAAATAAAATAAAGATATTGCATTCATCTACATCTAAAAAAAAAAAAAAAAAAGTGACTTCTGTCTCCATGAAGCTATTTCTAAAAAAGGGATGTGGATTCCCAGTCTTTTTTTTTTTCTTTTTGCCTTCTGTGTTCATATTTATTTATTTTTTAATGTTTTTTAGTTGTAGATGGACAATGTCTTTATTTTATTTATTTTTATGTGGTGCTGAGGATCAAACTCAGTGCCTCACACATGCGAGGCAAGCGCTCTACCACTGAGCCCCAGCCCCAGCCCCCACATTTATTTTTTTTCATTTGTTTATTCTAATTAGGTTCACATGGCAGCAGAATGCATTTTGGTTCATTGAGCACAAATGGAGCACAACTCTTCACATCTCTGGTTGTGCAGGATGTAGAGTCGCACCACATGGCAGTCATGCGTGCACCTAGGGCAGTGTTGCCCATCGCATTCCACCATCTTTCCTGCCCCCTTGTCCCACCCCCTCCATTCCATTCTTCCCGTGCCCCCTCCCACATTATGGATCAGCATCCACTTATGAGAGGATTCCCAGTCTTGATCCTTTTAAGCTGTCACTGCTTGGAGGCTGAGGCGGGACCGGCTCTACCAGGTATACGACTTCCTGTGTTGATACTGTTTAAAAATGAAAAAGGTGTCATAATGGATTCGCTGATGGCAGATTCCAGTGTCCAATGACCTCAGATAGGAACTGGAGAATCCAATTAAAGCATCCAAAAGTGACTCTGGCCACCTCTCCTAGTGTGGCCTCAGGTGGGTGCTCAGGGACCCCGGGCCTCCTTCCCAGGTGGAGTCCCCACTTCCTCCAGGGCCTGCCAGGGGAGGGCTCTGCATCTCCTAAATGTATGCCCGCTCCCTTCTGCCCTGGATTTCAGCAGCTTTTGAGGAGCGGCCGAGGAAACCCAGTGTTGTGCTGCCAACCCAGGGCTCTTCATGAGAGAGGCACAGCTTACGCCTCGGCCACTGTTTGCTTGGGTCTCAACTTCAGCAGCTGAATGTATGCCACAATGTCATGGGAGCTGGTGGGTCAGGGATCTGATAAGGAACAGAAAGTGTTGTGATCCAAAGCAGGGCAGCCTCCAATAGCATTTAGCTATTTGCCAGGTGAAGTCTCCCTGTCCCCTTCCACTAGACAGTCCTGTTGACAACAGTTGATTAGATTAGATTTGAAGATAGGACCTGAACCCAGTGAACCTCTGTGATGCTGCCACACTGGCTCCCAGGCACCTTTCTCCCTCCCCTAGACTGCATCGGCCAGTACAGGGTCCATGAGCCCCAAGCCCCATGGCTTTGAGCACTGCAAATGCCCATGGCAGCCAGGTGTGGTGGCCACACTTGTAACCCCAGCTACTTGGGAGGCTGAGGCAGGAGGACCACAAGGTGAAGACCAGTCTGGGCAATTAGAGGGACACTGTCTCAAAATAAACAATAAAAAGGGCTGGGGATGTAGCTCAATGGTAGAGCTCCCCTGGGTTCAACCCTCAGTACTGGGAAAACAAAAGAAAAAAGAAATGCCTACACTGAGCTGTGAGTCCATGCAGAACAAAAACCAGATTCCTAAGACTGAGTGGGGAAAACACACATGCGAAACATCCCAGTCACAATTCTGTATTAATTGAATGTGAACATGTGTTGAAATGCTCCTGTTTCAGCTATAGTTGCTTAATAAAACACACTACCAGAAGTAATTCCACCTATTTCTCTTTACTTTTTTTGACGTGACTGCTAAGGATGTGTGAACCCCCGTGTGACGGGAGTTGTGGCTGGCGTGGTATTCCCACAGAGGATGTGGGTCACCTATCTCCCACACCCCCAGGTCTCCTCTGGGCAGGTGTATTCTCTCCCTACCCCAAAATAGTTACTACCTTGCTAAGGGACACTGAGGTCTCCCAGGCTTGGGCAAACACGGATATGCCTCCAGCATTTCTCCAGAAGGACGTTGGTGGAGGGGTCAAGCAAAGGACAGACATGGAGTGTCCACTGCTACACCCACGTGCGCCTCCAGAGACTGGTGATAACACAGGGGACCAGGCAGTGCCCATCAGGCCCCGTGGGGTTGCTCCCAACCCCCTGGCCCTCTGCCTGTGTCGGGGGCGATCAACCCTCGTGGGCAGAAATGGCTGGATGGGAGAGGAAATGAGACCTCGCTACAGGAGTCACCACCCTGGAACAAATGCCCCTGGCCACACAGGAACAGGGAGCACTGGAGGGGTCCCTCAAAGTCCCCTCCCCTGCAAATCAACTGTCTCTGTCACTGTCCAGGTGCCCGAGGCATGAAGGCCACTGTGTCCCCAGGGCTCTGGGCTCCCACTGTAATTCTGGAACTTCCCACTGACTTAGTAGAAAATCCAAAATTTACTCAGGAAAACCTTGCTGTGCACCTGAGCCTGGAGCACCTGCTCCACTGCCCTGTTCAGCAGGGTGCCCTGCGTTGGGCCACAGGGACACAGATGGGAATCCTGCACAGGAACTCTCCCAGCCCTCACCCCACCCAGGTCCTCTTCTCTCACCCCTGTGGCCCCAGAGCCCAGGGGCACAACCTAGCACCTGGCTCTGGCTGCCTGGATTGGACAATGACCTCTCTACTGGCTGTGTGTCCCTAGGCAAATGGCTCAGCCTTTCTGAACCTTTGTTTTGTCAGCTTTGAAATGAACATTTTAGCCAGACATGGTGTCACACACCAGTAATCCCAGTGGTTTGGGAGGCTGAGGCAGGAGAATCACAAGTTCAAAGCCAGCCTCAGCAACAGCAAGGCGCTAAGCAACTCAGTGAGACCCTGTCTCTACATAAAACACAAAATAGGGCTGGGGATGTGGCTCAGTGCTTTGAGTACCCCTGAGTTCAATCCTTGGTACCAAAATAAAATAAAATAAAAGGGGCATGCGCAAGGCCCTGGATTCCATTCTCCAACTAAAAAAAAGAAAAGAAAAAGAAAAAAGGAAAGCAGACTAAGCCCCTGGCGGTTCTACTCAGTAAGGGCGAGTGTGACAAGACTGGCCTGTTGGTCCTGCACTGGGACAGTTCTTGGTCCCACCACAGGGCTCTGACCCCCATGGGCTCAGCCCCTACCCAGCCCCATTGCAGCCAGTAGGTGGGGGGTGCTGGGTGCCACAGGCTGCCCCACCCGTGGATCCTCCAGGGACCTACCTGGTCAACATGCAATTAATATCAGATCATGAAGGCAGAGGGGCTTGAGCAGAGAAAGGAGCACATCAGGAGCAGAGGGTCAGCACAGGACTTCCTGCCAGGGGTGAAAGGAGGCTCTAGCCTCCGGACATTTGCGTTGACAGTGGTTTGGGCTCCTTTCTCCCTCTTTCAGGAGGTTCTGTGGCCGTCCGGCTGCTAAGCAAGCCTATGGGCTACAGACAGGCGCACTTGAACCTGGCGGTGGGGAGCAGGACTGGTGCAAGTGCCTTCCCCTTCCCTGCTGGGCACTGTGACTGGTCCCTTCCCTGACTCTGCAGACACCCCCTCTCCCAGGCTTCCTGGCCACTGGGCTTAACTCCTCTCTACAAAATAAGTCACCAATAGGAGGAAGCTGGGTGACCATCAGAGCAAGCATTGAAACTGAAAATGTAAGGACAGATGCCTCCCAACCAGCACCCTTGCCCGCAGCAAAGACTGGGAGCAGCAGGGTCATTATTGAGCCCAGTAAATGTTCCCCTGGCAACCTGCCAGCACAGAGCTCTGCTATCAGGAAGACCACAGGTGAGCCTATGGTCACAGTGGAACACCACCATCACCTTTCTCTGCCTCCACTGTTGAGAGGTGATGAATTCTTGTTTAGGTTAAAAGAAAACTGTCATTAGAGAACAAAAATTTCTCCTAGCTCTGATTTTTTTCTCTTCTTTATTGTGGTAAAATATACACAACATAAAATTACTATTCCAACCGTTTTGAAGTGTACAGGTTGATGGCATTAAGCATGGTTGCGTTGCTGCACACCCACTACCAACCATCCGTCTCCAGAACTCTCTTCCTATTGCAAATCCTAAACTCTGTCCCCATCAATCAGTAGTTTGACCCTTTACCCTTAGCCCAGGATTCTTTGTTTGACTTTCCGTCTCTGTAAATCAACTTTTCTAGGGACATCGTGTAAGTGGAAGCAGAAACGCTTGTGTTTGTGGCTGGTATGTCGCTCAGCACGGTGTCCTCGGGTAGCACGCCTCAGCGCTTCCCTTTTGTGACCAAATGCGATTCCAGCGTAGGACATGGCATGTGGCCTTCCCATTCATCAGCAGCGGACTTGCTTCCACAGTGTGGTCGCTATGAATAGTGTCACTGTCTCAGCCAGCTCGTTACTGCTGTGACTAAAGGACCAGACAAGAACAACTGCAGAGGAGGAAAAGTTTAAGGGCTCACGGTTTCAGAGGTTCCAATCTGTAGACAGCCGGCTCCATCCCTGGGGGCTTGAGGGGAGGCAGGACATCATGGGGGAAGAGTGAGGGAAGGGAAGCAGCTCACATGATGATCAGAAAGCAGAGGCTCCACTCGCCAGGTACAACATATACACCCCCAGTGCCCACCTCCTCGGCCACACCCCACCTGCCTTCAGTTACCACTCAGTCAATCCTCATGGGGAGATTAATTCAGTGATTGGATTAAGGCTTTTGTAATCCAATCGTTTCTCCTCTAAACCTTCTTGCAGTGTCTCACACATGAGCTTTTGGGGGACACCTCACATCCAAACCATAACAGCTGCAGTGAATATATGAATGTTAAGTCCCTGCTGTTGATTCTTAGATGTGCTTCTTTTTTTGCTTTTCTTTTTCTTTTTTCAGTGTTGGGGATGGAACCTAGTGCTTTCTGCATGATAGGTAAGCACTCCACCACTGAGCTACACCTCCAGCCTTTTTTCTTTTCTTTTTCTTTTTTTGGTACAGGGGTACTTTACCTTTGAGCTACACCTCCAGCCCTTTTCATTTTTTATTTTGAGACAGGGTCTTGATAAATTGCTTAGGGCCTCACTAAGTGGCTGAGGCTGGCCTTGAACTTGCAATCCTCCTGTCTCAGCCATGGAGCTGCTGGGATTATAGGCGTGTGCCACCACACCCAGCAGCTGTAGTTCCTTTTCCAGTGATAATGGCATTATGGTTTTGAAAACTCTTGCCAGCCCAGGCCAGCAGCCAGCAGTTACATCTTGTGACTGGAGAAATTAAATCCAACTCTGGGGCTGGGAGCAAACTTCCTGGAAGGCCTCAGAAGACGGTGCCACCAGCAACTTCACCCAAACTCTGGAGAGGATTCCATCTCGGTGTGGAGTGAGGTAGGACCCTGTCTCCTGCTTCCTGAGCTCCATGTTTCCCTCTGCAGCTATGGAACAGTGCCTCCTCTATGCACCCCTCTGACCGGACAACTTTTGCTTATGTGTCCAGCATTTAAACTGAGACCTGCCATGATCCTGAGCTCTAGTGATTAGCCACTAACCAAGATCGCCTCTGAAATGTGCTCAGGATTCTCCTACCTGGGTCCCACATATCCTGTATTGGTTCCTATTGCTGCTGTAGCAAATACTCCGAACCTAGTGACTTCTTTTAAAAAGCCACTTTACTGTCCTGCAGCTGTGGAGGTTGGAAGTCTACAGGAGCCACCTGGGCCAGAATCAAGGCGTCGGCAGGGCTGCGCTCCTTTCTGGAGGTTGGTGGGGACCCTCTCCTTGCCTGCTGCTCACGCCCCTTGCTACACCTTGAAAGCCAGCTGCACAGTCTAGCCCTTCTCTCCTCTGTTCTGCCTCCCCCGTCCACTGCCCAGGCCTGCCAGATGGTCCAGGGAGTCTTGAACTGTCCTCACTCCTGCTTGAGTGATTAGCAACCTAATTCTGTCTGCAACCCGAACTCCCTTTGCCTTGCAGCCTCATGTGTTCAGAGTTCTGGGAATCAGGGTGCGAACAGCATCATGCCTACTGTGCGCATGCTGGGCAAGGGCCTCACTCCCTCCTCTCCTAGCTCTCACTTCCAGCAGGTACTGTCCCAAAAGATCCTTCCCATCCTTCCCGATGCCTCCCCAGCCAGTCTTAGCCTCCAGCTATTCCCGTTTGTGCTTTCCACCTGCTATCATCACCCCAGGCCTGGGGCTGGACTGCTTCTAGAACAGTCCCATTTTGAGAGCTTTTACATTGTTGTGACCAAAATACCATCAAGAACAATTTAGAGAGCAGGGCGCAGTGGCGCAAGCCTGTAATCCCAGCACTTGGGGAGGCTGAGACAGGAGAATCGCCAGTTCAAGGCCAGCCTCAGCAACGGTGAGGCGCTAAGCAACTCAGTGAGACCCTGTCTCTACAGAAAACACAAAATAGGGCTGGGGATGTGGCTCAGTGGTCAAGTGCCCCTGAGTTCAATCCTGAGTACCAAAAAACAAACAAATAAAAAACAACTTAGAGGAGGAAAGTTTATTTGGGGCTCACCGATTCAGAAGTCTCAGTCCATAGATTGTCACCGCCAACTCCATCGCCCTGGGCCCAAGGTGAGAAGCACCTCACAGGGGGAGTGCCCAGTGGAGGAAAGCTGCTCAGCTCATGGAGGAGTCAGGAAGAGAGAGAGAGAGAGAGAGAAAGTGGGGAGAGAGGAAGGAGCTGTAGGAAGAACAACCCTTCCAGGACACACCCCCAGTGACCCACCTCCTCCAGCCATGCCCCACCTGCCTACAGTTACTACCTAGTGAGTCCATTCAAACTAGGATGGGCCAATTAGGTCCATCTCATAATGCAAAATGCATTTAGTCCATCTTCAAGATTTCCATCGTCTTAACAGTTCTAGCATTGTTCAAAAGTCCAAGTCCAAAGTCTCCTCTGAGACTTAAGGCAAACTCTTGACTCTGAGTCCCTGTAAAAATCAAAACAAGTTACATATATCCAATATACACTGACACAGGGTAAATATTCCCATCACCAAAGGAAAGAATAGGGGCTCAGAAAAAAGGGATAAGGGCCAATAAGACTGAAATCTAGATGGGCAAACAAGTCCAGTAACTCCACATACAGCATCTAAGACACAAGATGGCGAGATGTGCTCTCCAAAGGGCTTGGGCAGTCCTGCCCCTTTGGCCTGGTCAGTTGTAACACACGTGGATTCCCTTTCAGCCTAGCTCTCTCCACAACCAGCAATTTTTCTCAGCAGACATTCCACATACTGGCATCTCTTAATCTTGAGGGTCTCCATTCCAGCTGTGGCTTCACTTACAGCTTCACGCATCACCCTCCCAGGAGCAGCTGCAGAGATTCTGGCCCTGTTACACTGTGCCTGGCCTCCCAGCCCTTCCTTCGAAATCTCGGTGGAAGCCTCCAGGACCCCTCAGCTCCAGCATCCTGCACTCCTGCAGCACCACATGGATGAAGCCGAGCTTGACTGGAAGCTCATGCAATATCTGGACCCCCTGAGGTCAGGGCCGCAGAGATCTCTGAGTGCTTGTGTGTCTCTGCAAGGCAAAACAACTTCCTAGATCCTACTGTGTGAGCAGGAAGCCCCTGTAATCTTTTCTCAAAGGGATTTTCTCTTCTGTACTCTGGAGCCTGCCCTGGGTATGGTCTTGCAAATTCCTGAGATGACTTCGAGGCATCTTTCCTATTTTCTCTGTCTTAGAGGCTGTAATCTTTTCAACAAGCACAACTTCCTCAACCCCAACTTTACATCCACTTTTCTGACCAAATTGCAAGTTTTAAAAATTCTTTAGCTCTGCTTTCTGCTTCCAATGTTCATAGTAAAACTAGCTAAAAGCTGCCAGCAATATCCATGCCACTGACTGGAGGCTGCGCTGCCTTCAAATTTCTTACACCAGATTAATTAGTCCCTCACCTTGAAATTCAGTCTCACAAAGACTCAGGGGAAAATGTAGCCAAGTTCTTTACCAGAGTAAGATGAGAGACCTCTAGTCCAATTCCCAATAGGGTCCTCATCTTCATCCCTCTGAAACCTCAGGAGCACAGCCTATATTTCTCTTGGCATTTGGTTTTCTGAGCACCCATCAAAATTGCCCATGAAGCTCTGCTGATGACATTCTAAAGCTTTTCCAGCCTTTCCAGCCTGCGTCTCTAAACTTTTCAAAATTCTTTCTGCAACCCATTCCCAAAGGCTTCCAGAACTGCGTGGTCAGGCTAGTCACAGCAATGACCCTGACTTCTCAGTTCTGAATTCTGTTTTAGTCAGTTTTTGTGTCACTATGACCAAAATACCCAACAAGAACAACCTAGAGGGGGGATATTTTATTTGGGACTCGCGGTTTCAGAGGCCTTGATAGGGCACGAGCAGCGGGAACATAAAGCTGAGGAGATAATTCTATAACCTGGGCCCACTGGATTCAACCCCATGCTTTCTTCTTGATAAAGCAATTTACCTGCAGCCCTGCCTGGCATAGTGACAGAATATGTCACATTCCTCAGCAAACAACCTGCTATCTGCAGGAGAAAGGCAGGCCCAAAATGCTAATAAAAAGAACACAAGTCGGGCTGGGGTTGTGGCTCAGTGGTAGAGCGCTTGGCTAGCATGCGTGAGGTACTGGGTTCGATTCTCAGCACCACATACAAATAAATAAAATAAATAAAGATCCATCAACAACGAAAAAAAAAAAGAACACAAGTTAATCTGGCAGGTGGGGACTTTGGCGACCCTTCTACAGACCAGACCCCAGAACTCAGGGAGATTAAGATAATTCCCTCTAACCATAAAATCTATTAAGAACATGTTTCAATTAGAACTAGTCAGCACCGGGTGCGGTGGCACACACCTGTAATCCCAGTGGCTCAAGAGGCTGAGGAAGGAGGATCAAGAGTTCCAAGCCAGCCTCAGCAATTTAGCAAGGACCTAAGCGAGACCCTGTCTCTAATAAAACGTTAAAAAGGGCTGGGGATGTGGCTCAGTAGTTAAACTACCACTGAGATTCAATCCCCGGTACCAAAAAAAAAAGAAAAAGAGGCAGACCTGGGTGAGACTCCATGGAAACTCTATGGCACACTATCCTTCTCTCCAAGAGATCCCACTCTCCCTTGAAAGAATCCTCTTTTCCTTTTTCCTATCCCTTCTAATAAACTCATGCCTGATACTCTGAGCAAAATGTGTGAAATCTTTCTGACACGATCGCCAGAATCTGTGTTTGAGGAGGGGCTTCCAGGGCTGTCCCAGCTTTGCCGCAGACCTCATACCCTGTAAGGATCTCGGTCCATAGGTGGCTGATTCCATTGCTGTGGGCCCAGGGTAAAGCAGTGTGTCATGGAGGAAGGGCCCAGCAGAGGAAAGTTTCTCAGCTCGTGGTGGGGTCAGGAAGCAGAGAGAGAGAGGGAGAGAGAGAAAGTGGAAGGGACTGCAGGAAAAACAGCCCTTCCAGAGCAGCCCTGTGACCCGCTTCCTCCAGCCCTGCCCCTGCCTGCAGTTACAACCATTAGTCTGTTCAAACTAGGATGAACTAACTGGGTTACAGCTTTCAGGAGTTTGGGGGAGACCATATCCAAACCAGGTTTCCCATCGCTTTGTTGTAGTCACAGTGCCCGTGGTCGTTGCTTCCTGCTCCTGGCATCCGGAAGCTCCACAGCAGGTACCACGGGCGGGGAGACTTTGGTGTTGCCCTACTCACCAGTTGATAAAAAACCCTGAACTCATACTGCCATTCCCCCGTGTTTTGTTTGCAAAGCAGGTTTCTGGCACCGTGATGGATGCCCTCCTTGGATGACCTCTGCCATCTCTTGACAACTCTATGAGGTAGGCACTACGTACAGGTGGGGAACATGAAACCTGGTGAAATGAAGTGACTCCCCACAGTTCCTCAGCTACAAGGAAGAGCCTACTCCTTATCAGATTCTGGGCAGCGGCTACTAATCAGAATTTGGGTGGAACTGGGGGCCATGGCACACACCTGTACTCCCAGCAGCTCGGGAGGTAAGACAGGAGGATCATGAGTTCAAGGCCAGCCTCAGCAACTCAGCAAGGCCCTAAGCAACTCAGTGAGACCCTCTCTCAAAATAAAAAATAAAAATAAGGGCTGGGGATGTGGTTCAGTGGTTGGACACCCTTGGGTTCAATCCCTGATACCAAAAATAAAAAAAAAAAAATAGAATTCTGGAAAGTCTCTGACCTCGTGTATTCCTTTTGTCATGATTCAAAGCTATTTGGGCTGTGAACAGTACACTTGCTGTGTCCAGAGCCCAGAACAAATATACACTCCAACAGCTGGACTGGAAGAATACACAGATGTGCTTTCCCAAGTCATGCCTGTCTACGTGGGCTCAACAAACCATCCATTTGATCAGGTGGGGCCAGCAGCTCTGCTGAGCTAGGATAGAGTGTGTCCAGCTGGATGGCTGGGGAATGTGCAGTCCAGTGCCATCTCCAAGAGTCCAAGGATGCACATGACACCTGTTTCTAATGTGTCAAGTCTGGGTCTGAAGCTTGGAGCCATCACCTCTGCAGCCCAAACAGGCAAGTGAGTCTCCACCCATAAAACCCCAGGAAGCCTTCCCTGCATAGAAACACACAAGCACCTTGGCAAGGACATGGGGAGGAGCAGGGGTGCACAGCAAACACAAAACAAACCCCCAGTTTGCTTGGGACCTGCCAAGCAGCCCCGTCTTTGGACTTCCCTAATCCCGGCAGTAACAGCACCATGCACCATAAACTCCAGCTTTGCCAAACAACTCAGAGACCAGGCTCCACATAGCTCCACATACAGCTACAGGAGACAGGGCTGGGAAGGGACACCTGAGGAAAACCAGGAGGGAAAGGTCTATGTTCCATTCCCTCTCACTGCTGCCCTAGAGCTCCTCGGGGGGCAGCGGAGGATTCATTCACGCTGCATCAGCCCAAACAGTTGTGCAAAGAGCCTGCCTCATTCAGAGGGGGTGAGAGAGAGCCTGCCTGCTTCTGTTCCTCTGGAGAGTCCTGACAAATACAAGTGCCCTGTCTCCTCCCAGGCCCCCCAACACAGAGACCCTGTCTGTATGGCCTGGAGGAGCCCCCATGTGTTGCTCACAGGAGCAGGGAGGCTACACAGGCTGCTACTTGACATGAGCCCATCGTCCAAGCTGGCACCCAAGGCTAGCTGCCTCCTCAGGCTTATTCCTGTGGGCTTCCTGCACCCCAGGCTGCCGGGTGCCACCCCGGCTGACTCCCTGGCAAAGCACCGCCTGAGTCAGCTACGTAGAGCCTGGGCCAGTGTCACTTCACCAAGAGCAAGTTCAACATGGAAATGTGACACCAGTAGCCACTGCCCAGGAATCCAACATCTTCCAGTCCAACTGCACTCTCCCCAGGCCTGTTTTCTCCCACAGATACTAATTTGGAGGCCATTAAGGCCTTGCCAGCTAGGTTCACCCACCTGGCCAAAGTGCACCCTCTCTTCCCCAGATGGGCAGACTGCAGAATGTTCTCAACATCCAGCCAGTGGTTCCCAGGCATGGAGAATAGAGCTCTCCTCACGGTGGGGTGGGGCTGGGGGTTGAGGGGCTCACTGGAAAGGGGCAGTTTGGCAAAGTCCACCCAGACTGTATACGGACATATTTTCTGTCAACCTAAATGATAGAGATCTCGCTAGCATCAGTGGGTCTGCTGGGGAAGAACCTGCGATGGGCACACACAGGTCTGAGGACCGGGAGGAGTCCAGGTAGTCAAGGGAGCTGGGGCAGGGGAAATGTTAAAGGCAAAGTAAGGGGGATCACATCAATTGCTTTGAAACAATAATCCTTGGCTGCAGGGCTGGCAACAGTCCAAGCCTGGACAGGCAGTGGCTGGACAGATGTCCTTTTGATGTAACTCCATGAGTGTGGTTGTAAGGCCTAAGCTCCAGGGTGTGGTTCTGGTGGTCTTGTGTGACAGCTCTTGTCATCAGGCACACGTGTGAGGTCCCTTTCGTCACCACCTCCTGGCTTTACTGTCTTCGATTAGGGTTTGACACCAGTGACTCCATTTTGATTTCTGAGGAATTTTGACTCTGTCATTCCATTACAAAAACTTATGCTTTTGGTATCCTGACTAGAGGATGAGTTCACTCCAGACACAGGGGATTGCAGCATGTTTACACAAGCAGAAGCCCAGAATGCACCAGGAGGAAACAGGCCAAATCAACTGTTTGCAGCAGCCAGTGCATCGACACTTGCAGGCCATGCAACACATGGCTGAGCCGTGCACCTGCATGAAGGCCACCGACAGGCGCCTGGAAGAAACCGTCTCAGAAAACAAGTGACCAACGATGAGCCTTTTTTGGAAGGATTCACATGGGACAGTGTACAGAAAGTAGCTTTGGGATAAAAGACTGTCCTAGGAATGAAGACCGAGACTTTCCCCCACTGCTGAAGTGTCTCAAGAAAAAACACCTTTGGAACTGTGCCCGGGGCCAATGGCAAATTACGACTTTGGCTCACCCAGAGCATCAACGAAGCTCGCATCTCCCTCTGTTCCGGAGCAGCTGGTGCCCCCAGGGCTGGCGGGAGCCGGGGTTGGCTTTGCCAGCACATTCCCACTCGCTTGATTCCTGTTGCTCTCTGTCACCGAGTCAAATGTTCGGTCTCCAGATCAACCCCGAAGCCGGGTCACACGAGCTCACTCTAGTTGCACTGGGGGCTGGGAAGGGAGCCTCTGTATGTCCCTTTTGTGAAAGGCAGGCTCTGCCACCACCACCCCCAGCCCCACTAGAATACTTCACCTGAAGGAGGGCCTCTGACTGGGGTCAAAGCCAAGGACAAAGCACTAAAATCCATCCCTCCTGCCAGATGCCCAAATCAGCACACACCCTTGCTGGGCCAGCCCAGCCCTCAGCAAAAGGAAATCACCTCACCTGGGGGAGCCTCCTCCCTTAGAGGCTACCCTGGGTCCCCCCTTCACCTGTGGCTTTGCTGTCCCCAGCTAGAACAGGGACAACAAGGGGATGTGTCCTGGAATAAAGGAGCAGCTCCTTGGGGCCACCTCCCTGCTGCACACAGCCGCGGTTAGGGTGACCCTGGTGGCTCTGTGGAGTCACAGCTGTGCCCTGCCACCTAGTGGCTGTAGGTGTGAGTGTCTGTTGGGATTGGTTCATTGCCCACCAGGCAGTGTCTTCAAGGGTGGGGGCCTGAGGACTTAGTGAGGTCTTTCCCCTTAGGAGTGAGACAACAGCCTGGGCAGGATTCTGAGATGTGTGCCCACGTGTGTGTCAAGGCCGAGTCCTTCCAAGAGAAATCCTCCAGAGAAGAACACAGAGGCCGTGAACCGCATGCCTCGACCGCAACCCCGGGCCATGACACGCCAGGCGCTGTCAGGACCTCCGTGGTGGTCGCACACTTAACCCCCACGACCACCCAGGACAGGGACTTTCTCAGTGTTTGCTAGGACCCACGGTAAGAATATCATTTCTAGCCGAGTGTGGTGGTGCACGCCTGTAATCCCAGCACTTAGGGAGGCTGACCCAGGAGAATCGTGGGTTCAAAGCCAGCCTCAGCAACGGCGAGGCGCTAAGCAACTCAGTGAGACCCTGTCTCTACATAAAACACAAAATAGGGCTGGGATGTGGCTCAATGGTCGAGTGCCCCTGAGTTCAATCTCCAGTACCAAAAAAAAAAAAAAAAAAATGTCATTTCTGCTGGGTGCAGTGGCGCACGCCTGTAATCCCAGAAGCTTGGGAGGCTGAGACAGTAGGATCCAAGTTAAAAGCCAGCCTTAGCAAACGCGAGGCTCTAAGCAGCTCTGTGAGACCCTGTCTCTAAATTCAATGCAAAATAGGGCTGGGAATGTGGCTCAGTGGTCGAGTGCCCCTGAGTTCAATCCCAGTACCGAAAAAAAAGTATACCATTTGGCTTGGGACCCCGTGGACCCCGCAGTGTGCCAGAGGAGGGACGGCCTTGCAGTCTCTTCCTGCCTTCCATTCTCTGCCACTTAAGTTTGCCAGACTCAGCAATAACACTATCACATTGTTAAATTTGAATTCTAGACAAATGACAAATGCTTTGCAAAAATATGTGTATATCCCATACAATTATTTGGGATATACTTATGCTAAAAAATTGTTACTTATTTGAAATTGAAATTTAATCCTATGTTTCACCTGAGAAACCTAAATCTACTCCAGTTTTTCAAAAACTGCTGGCTGTGATCCGCTAACCCAGTGTTATAGCCCCAAACAGTGGCAACCTGCAGTTGGATAATGCTGCCTGCAGCAACAGGACCTGAACGTTTCCTTCCACAGAGGAACCCAAGTCAGTGGAGGAATCCGGAGGCACCCTTGAGAGGCAGTGTGACTTTAAAGACACCTCTGGATCTCTGGCAGCTGACCCTCATGCCTGGAGGGAAGAGGCACTTCCTGCCCGGCCACAGACAGAGCACAAAGACGCTGCAGTAGGAATTAGCAGAAGGATGCTGCACACACCTGCACGCACACCTGCACGCACACCTGCGCACACCTGCACGCACATCTGCACACACACCTGCACACACGCATGCACACATGCGCACACACACACACACCCCTGCACTCACACATGTACACACAGAAGCGGCCAAGCCATGGGCATGGGGTGACGAGCACCAACCCTCCACAGGACCCTGACCACACCTACCCCTCTAACACCAGCCACTTGGCTTTCAGTGGAAACAAGTCCTTCCTAAAGCACTCCTGGCTCCCTGGTGAGCAAATGAGCCTCCTGGGGAGTGGGGTCCTATGGAGGAAGACGTGTCGCAGCACAGAGCAGGTTACAGGGGCTGGGCTGGCCTGCACTCAGCAGGGACGGCTGTCTTCACAACTCAAGCACGGTGGCTTGCATGGTGCCTGCCATGCGGGACAGCGGGCACCCTCCATACACCGAGGTCGGGATACAGGGAGGTTCTGTGAAATCTTTAGCGAGCTTCTGCTGCCGACCTGCAGCTTCACCCAGGTGGGCAGCTTGTGAACACCTGCGCTTCTCCAAGTGTCCAATATGCTTCAATAAAAAGTTCCAGAAATCGCTTGGAAGTGAGTCGGGTTTCTCTTCCTCTACCTTCTAAACTCATAAGCTGAAAGTTCATTTCTCTGCAGGCCAAACAGAGCAGCCTTTCGCATACTTGCATTCTGAGAGTTTTGCCCCCTGGTATTAACTCGTTGTGGCAGCAAGCATGTCTGAAGCCCACTCATGGCTCTGCTGCGTGTGTCTAGCAGCAGCTCTCCAGCCAGGTGTCACCCTAGGATCTGGACCTTCTACAGGCCCCTGACAGTGCACGGGGGTACAACACAGAGCCCAGGCCTGGGCAGAATCCAGTGCATGGTGTGCCCGAGTGCACAGGTCAGACTGATGCAGGAGGGAGGTGGGGTGCTGGGCAGGATGCAGAAGGTAAGCTGTCCCCAGGGGCAGGGGCAGGACAAGGGGAGGAGATAATCATCACTACAGGCCTGAGGGGGATAATCACTGTCACCCTTAATGACACTTTATAGCTTCCAAAGACCTGTCCAGAGTTGTTTTGTTTTGTTTTGTTTTCATTTGACTCCTATAAGAGTGCTGAGAGGGGACAGGGCAAAGAACAGCATCCTCAGTCTACAGACAGAAGAAAAGCCAACACTAGCCAGTGGGTAGGGACATCAGGGCTGGAATCAGGAGCTCTTGACCTCAATGCCAGCCCTCACTTCCTGACCAAGGAACAGAGATGGGAGCCGTCAGGCCCCTGCCAACCACTGTGGCTCCTCGGAGGGTCAAAGGAGAAGCCTCTGCACATGCCATCAGCAAGACCTTCAGGAGTGAGGCAGCCTCCCCTGGCCGTGCTCTCAAAGGCAAAACTGAGTCTCGTTCCAAGGCAGACTCCAGGAAATGTGGGGCAAGGTCATGACCCCACGAGGAAGTAACCAGGCAAATACAAGACAACTGTGCTGGTTTCCTAAATGAGACATGATATTAACCAGGGAGGGGGACAGTTCCAGATTAGAGACATTTCTAAGAGACCTGAGAGACATCAGCACACAGTGGGCAGATCCCGTTTAAGTCCCCATGTAAACAAATTAACTGTAAAGAGACATTTGATGGACAGAGCAATTTAAATGTGGCAGTGGGTGTTCAATGATGTTAACCTTCAGTTTACCATCAAGGTCCAGTCATCCAATTGTCCTTTCATAAGTTTTTGTTGAGCAGTTCAATTTCTAAGGACTGATAAAGTTCATGAATTTTGTTCTCTCTTAGAGACTTTCCAAAGAATAAAAAATGAAATTTCCTTAAATTTTTTTAGTTGTAGATGGACACAATACCTTTATTTTATCTATTTATTTTTATGTGGTGCTGAGGACAGAACCCAGTGCCTTAGTCATGATAGGCTAGCACTCTACCACTGAGCTACCACCCCAGCCCAGAAATTTACTTATTGTTCTTTATTTTATTTTATTTTTTTTGGTACTGGAGATTGAACTCAGGTGCACTCAACCACTGAGCCACATCCCCAGCCCTATTTTGTGGTTTGTGTAGAGACAGGGTCTCACTGAGTTGCTTAGCACCTCGTCGTTGCTGAGGCTGGCTTTGAACTTGCGATTCTCCTGTCTCAGCCTCCCTAAATGCTGGGATTGTGGCACTGCGCCCGGCTACTTATTGTTCTTTTTTTTTTTTTTTTTAAATATTTATTTATTTTTTTAGTTGCAGGTGGACAGAACATCTTTATTTTTATGTGGTGCTGAGGATCGAACCCAGTGTCTCACGCATGCTAGGCGAGCACGCTACCACTGCGCCACAATCCCAGCCCACTACTTATTGTTCTTTAAAAAAATTAAATAAAAAAAAAAAAGAACAAGTCTGTTGTGGTAGAATACACCTGTAATCCCAACAATTCGAGGCAGAGGGATTTCAAGTTCAAAGCCAACCTCAGCAACATAGTGAGGCCCTAAGCAAATCAGTGAGACCTTGTCTGAAAATAAAAGACAAAAAGGGATGGGGGTGTTGCTCAGTGGTTAAGCACCCCTCGGTTCAATCTCCAGTCCAAAAAAAAAAGGAACAAAACTCATTCCGTTCTGCAATTACCTCATGAGTTTGTTCAAGCCAAACTTATATTTTGGATGCTTAGAGATTTTATTTTTCCTGTATCTTGAAATATTTTGCTTTCAGCATCCTGAGTATTATTTCAACACTACTTACCGAGTACTTCCAGTTATGCTGAAAGACTAGGATACCAAGAAAACAAAGACTGATGGAATATTCCCTAAACAGACAATATGATGGTGACGTAAATCCCCACAGCCACATCATCCGGCCACTCTCCAACTGCTCCCACTTGAAGAAGGTACAGAGGAGGTCTGGAGAGAGGCTTTCACTGTCTACCTGTTGAACAACACAATGAAGTGTGCAGAAGTTCTCCCTTTCCACACACAGCAGCGAGGAGAAAAGTGGCCCAAGGAGACATTTCCCTTTCATCAGTGTGAGAAAGACTAAGTCCAGTGATCCATTTTCACAATATAGTGTTTAGCTTTAAATGTAAGATTGGAGCCGGGCGGTGGTGCAAGCCTGTAATCCCAGCACTTAGGGAGGCTGAGACAGGAGGATTGCGAGTTCAAAGCCAGCCTCAGCAGCGGCGAGGCGCTAAGCAACTCAGTGAGACCCTCTCTCTACATAAAACACAAATAGGCTGGGTATGTGGCTCAGTGGTCGAGTGCCCCTGAGTTCAATCTCCAGTACCCCCCCCCCAAAAAGGTAAGAGTGGGATGTAAGATCGGGATGTAAGATCCAGTTGTGCCCATTTTGAGCTTCCTAACCTGCCTCCAATTGTAGCCAATTTAAATACAGCCCTTCCTTTGCTCTCCCCAGTGTTGGGGTAGCCAGTCTCGAGATTGCAGCCCTGAGCTCCTCCTCTAGAGCAGGGGCAGTGCTGTACTAAGGGATGCCTGCAGGCGGGCCGCCCACCAGGCACGCTGGCTCACTGACACACTGTTTTGCGTAGCTTACACTTTTGCAGAAGTAAAGTTTGACTTGCCAAGTAACTTATGAGCACGTGCCTGATTTCTTCCTGTACCCCGATATTTATAACAAACTTGGGGCTTGTCTGGGATAATTATATTGCCCAGGGGTTGTAGAGATTCCCTCCTTAGAGGAGAGGTGTCCCACTACTTTGTTGTGGTAACCTTGAGTTGGGAGGTACCTATGACCCCTGAGGCTGCCAACGGACTAAACCAAAGGTTGATCGGCAATGCGAGAAAGGGGCCAAGCAAGCAGCCTGGCCAAACCTCTCCATGGGGGCCAACCAGTCCATCCCATGGGACCCCCCCCTTAGGTTGTCTCATTAAATAATTTTAAAATCCTTCACTTCAATCCAGTCTCAAAAGTGAACACCTTATTAGGCTGAGTACTCAGATCTGGCCGCAATATGAATTAGACAACCTAAGTCTGTAAGGTAAAAACAGCCCTCCCGGCACCCAGTTTTGCCCCTCCCTTCTCTACAGCCTGTGGCAGTTTCCTGCCCAAGCTTGCCACCCAAGTTAAACCCTTCCCTCCCAGTCAAACCCTTCCCACCCAAGTTAAACCCTTCCCACCCTAACCTTCAACTGCTAGAAGTGACCTCAGGGGCATCACAACCAGACCACCAATCCATAGTCCACAATGCATTTACCTCAGGCCCTATAAAATCCCACGCTTCCCACCCACTCTCCCTTTTTTCCTCCCCCGAGGCCCACCTGCACTGATCTCCTGAATAAAGATCTCCTGGTCACGTGAGGGATACTGTGCGTGGTCTGGCCATCACCCTTACAAAGTCAATGGCCCAAATTCAGAATTCTGGACCTTTGATCCAAAAATCCTCCAAGACTTAGACAATTTCATCCAAGGAAATGGCAAATGGCCCGAGGTTCCTGACCTTCAAGCTTTCTTTTACCTTCGCTCAAGGCCTTCATTATGCCAACCTTGCTCTGCTCTGCAATTAACTCTCACTGACTTCCTGCTCCATTTGTTCCCTAGATTAGGTCCTGACTCCCAATCCTCTTATTCATTTACTGCCCCTGGAATAGCAGATGAACTCCCATCAAAAGTAAGTAAAGCTGGAGGCTATAAAGGAAAGTTTCAGACAGAAGTGCCTGGTAACTATCAAAAGAGCCAGTTGGAGTCACAAGCTTTTTTTCTGAGTCCATTTGAGACCTACAAATCTTCCTAACCTCCTACATAGGTGAGCTTGGTCTGTGTTTCTGTGTTTGCTAGTATGAAATGAAAAAGTCTCCAGAGGAAACAAACTACAGCACCACACCTTAAGAGACTGATTTTATGAAAGAAAAAGTGGTTAAAGTGCCCTATGTATGAGGTTTTGCCTCTCAAACTCAAAACAGCAATCTCCCTTACTTCTTAGCTCCTGCCAGATCTCTGTCCCTCCGAGGCTCACAGAACTTGTAGAAATTCCAAGACTTACAAAGGCTTGCAGAGGTGATTGCCCAAAACCAGTTTGAGACCAAAAGGAAAAAAAAAGTGTAACTTTTAAATTCAAGGACCTAAATGGCTAAGTATCTTGTCTGCTCTTGCACTCTACCCCCTGCTGTCTCAAGTTCCTCCCTAAATGCTATGGCACAGGAAGGGAAAAATGGAATGCTCTCATGTACAAGTCTTCTTTTCTTTGAGAATCTTTATCTGAGGCTTTCAGGACACTCTTTAGATATCTGGACTGACTAATCTGAGCCAAAAGTGCATTGTGGCCTGATAGATGTTCTGCAGGCCCCATTACTAGAGTAATTACTGCTGTGTCATTAATTTTAGAACTTCTGCATTTTTTTTTTTTTTTTTGGTACCAGAGATTGAACTCAAGGGTACTCAACCACTGAGCCACACCCCCAGCCCTATTTTTGTGTTTTATTTAGAGGCAGGTCTCACTGAGTTGCTTAGTGCCTCACCATTGCTGAGGCTGGCTTTGAACTCACGATTCTCCCGTCTCAGCCTCCCAAAGTGCTGGTATTACAGGCATGTGCCACCGCACTCAGCTGTATTTTTTTAATTCCATAATTTGAGCTCATGGTTTTATGGTGAATTCAAATTTGATCCTGTATACCTAAATTAATATCTTATTGATCCATTCTATTTTATCTAACTATAGAGGTATTTGTTCAGAACTCTTTGTTCAGAGGCCAATTTTCAAAGGTTAGCTCCCAAATACATTGGAAAATCTCCTTTTACAAAATCCTAAGAAGGACTGGATATGGTGGTGTTGGGGATAAATCTGATAGTCATTGAGGACACGTATCCACCTGAAACTTTGATTTCAGTGATGACCATGGCTAGTGGACTTCACATCTGGCATTTCCAACTGTACAGGCCTGCCCTACATTTAAGTCATAATGTAAAAGTCTGATAGGATCTATTTTAATTTCTAACTGTTCAAATTTAATAGAGGCTTTAATAAACAGAAGTATAACTTCTAATATAACACCCTGAATTAATGTGAGATAATAGGCAATCACCTATAAGACAGACAAGATGTAAGCCTGACTTCCAGTACCAATACTAATCCCAATTAAATGGAAGGGGTAAAATAACTATAAAGTTATATATATTAAAGGTAAAACCCAGTACTCTTACTTTAATGCTGGAGAAACTGGCTTGCTGGATGTTTAAGACCAAAGCTTAGACACTAAATTAAGGAAATAAAATAAGCCAATATTTGGTTCTTTCTCTCTGAGACCAAGTCAGACCCAGGGAATGACAGGACTTCTTTAAGGGCTTGGCAACTCTGGACCACATGACCTCCTGATCAGGGGGACCAATGAGACCCTGGACAACAGAAAGCCAATCAGCATGCATGCTGCAAAGAGGAGGGTCATTGAAGAAGGAAAAGTCCCTGATGCTTCCAAGGGAAGCCACATGGTCAAGGAGACCCAGACTTATCCTGGCAGATGGCACTAGAGGAGCTAAGAGGTTCCTCTCAAGTTCCCAATAATGACCCCCTGAGGGAACTCAGCTGACTCTAACAATAGACAGGAACAAAGTCAATTTGATCAGCTTGGTTTTAAACACCTAGCAAAAACAGTTATAACCAAAGTTTAAAAGAAAAGACAATAGTTCAAAAGAAAAAACAATAGTTCTTTTTTTTTTTTTTTTTTTTTTTTTGTAGATGAACACAATACTTTTATTTATTTTTATATGGTGCTGAGGATCGAACCCAGTGCC
>PVHX01020897.1:8663-31025 GCA_004024805.1 Geosciurus inauris | reverse complement strand
GAATATCATGCCAAGTGAAATAAGTCAACCCCAGAAAGTCAATGGTTGAATGTTTTCTCTGATGTGTGGGAGTTAGATCAAAAAAGGGGATAAAAAGAAAAAGAAAAAGTGTGGGGAGTCTAAGAAAATAGAAGACATCAGTGCAGCAGAAGAAGGGAATTGGGGGGTGGGGAGGGACAGGAAAAGGGAATAATAGTGGAATGAATTTGACCCACATTTCCTATGTACATATGGGAATATACCATAATAAATCTCCTCTTATTGTATATCATCAAAGATAGAATTTTATATAGTTTTCTATATTAAAAACTAGAAATGGAACTACCATGTGACCCAGCCATACCACTCCTCAGTATTTATTCATAAGAACTAAAATCAGTATATTATATTGTTACAATAACATCAATATTTATAGCACCACAATTCATAAGAACCAAGTTATGGAATCTGCCCAGATGCCCATCAACAGATGAATTGATATAGAAAATGTGATATGTATATGATATGTATACATATGTGATAAAATATAGTATGTATATATATCACATGTATATATACAATGTGATATATATATATACACACAGAGATTACATTTTCTATATCAATTCATCTGTTGATGGGCATCTGGGCAGGTTATACATGTCAATTTTACTCAGACTTAAAAATGAAATTACACATTTGCTGGTAAGTGAATAGAACTAGAGAATATCATGCTAAGTGAAATACTACAGTGAATCTCTACATCAAGTATATCCATGAGACACTACTTTAAATTAAGCATATTGAAGAAAGATAAGTAGATTAGAGATAAGACAGCAGGGAGAGGGAGGAGAGGGAGGCGAAAAGTGTTAGGGGCTGAATTAGAGAAAATTATATTCTATGCTTTCGTAATCATGTCAAAATTAGTCCTAATGTTATATATAACAAAAAATAAATCACTAATAAAAACAAGGAAAAAGTAAAATGGTGAGAAACCTCTTGAAAATAGGGGATCAGTAAAATTGAGAAGAGGAAGAAAGGAAGTGGGATGGGGAATGAGGAAAAGGAGAAATGGTGAATGAAATTGTCCAAGTAGCCAGGCGTGGTGGTGCACACCTGTAATCCTAGCACTTTGGGAGGCTGAGAGAGGAGAATCGCCAAGTTCAAAACCAGCCTCAGCAAAGGCAAGGTGCTAAGCAACTCAGTGAGACCCTCTCTCAAACTAAAACACAAAATAGGGCTGGGGATGTGGCTCAGTGGTTGGGTGCCCCAGAGTTCATTCCTCAGTACCAAAAAAAAAAAAAATAAAGAAAGAAAGAAAAAAAGAAAGAAAGTTGTCCAAATAATTCTATGTACAAAGATACCACAGTGAATTTCACTTTTATGTGTATCTATAAAACACTAATTAAAATAATTAAATAACTATAAATTAATAGAAGAAAGACAATAAATAGAGTAGAAGAAAAGGAAGAGGGGGATAGAGGATGAATGGGAAATGGGAATTATTGCACACGTGATTAGAGCAAATTACATTCTATATTTTCATGATATAGCAACGTGAACACCAATATCATGTATAACTATAAGCCACTAATAAAAATAATAAAGAAGACTGACAAGAATTATGGCATGCCATTAAAATAATTAGCCTTGGGTTGGGGTTGTAGTTCAGTGGTAGAGCACTTGCTTAACGTGTGAGGCACTTGGTTCGATTCTCAGCACCACACATAACTAAGTAAAATAAAGGTCCATTTGCAACTAAAAAATATTTATAAAAGATAATTAGCCTTGCTTACTGAAATAAAAGTTTGAGAACAAACTCAGAAAGCATATAAGGAAATAATATTAAAGGCTGTATACTCTTATTCTTTCTTTTCAATCATAATGAAAGTCCAGACAGAGTAATTAGGCAAGAATAAGAAATAAAAGGCACCATAAGAGAAATTAAAATATGGTATTATCTGTTTGTTGACAACAAGATCTTATATAGAAAACTCTAAAGATTCAATCAAAAAATGTTATAATTGGCCAGGCACAGTGATGCGCACCTGCAATCCCAGCACTTTGGGAGGCTGAGAAAGGAGAATCACGAGTTCAAAGTCAGCCTCAGCAATGGTAAGGTGCTAAGCAACTCAGTGAGGCCCTGTCTCTATATAAAAAATAGGGCTGGGGATGTGGCTCAGTGTTCGAGTACCCTAAGTTCAATCTCTAGTACTCCCCCCCCCAAAATGTTATAATTGATAAATGAATTCAGGACAGATGCAGCTTAAAAAATCAACATACAAAACTCAGTAGCATTTAGATGCAGTAATACTAAACTATTCAAAAACGAAATTAAGAAAACACTACCATTTACAATAGCTACAAAAAAAAACGTAGAAGTAAACTTAATCAAGAACATGAAAGAAATGCATATGGTGGAACACTTACGAACAAAATTCAAGAAAACACAAATAGAAATATATTACATATACATGGATCATAGGGATTAACATTGTGAAAAAGTCTATATTAAGTAAAGGATAATAAAATCTCCATAATGAGTCCAATGTCATTTTTTCACAGAAATAGAAAAAAATCTTAAATTTGTATGACACCAGCAGAGAACACAAAGTTCCAAATTAATCTTGAGTAAAGAGAAAGAAAGCAGGAAGAATCACATTCCCTAATTTCAATATATTCTAAAATAATTGCAGTGAAAACAGGAAGCCACTGGCATAAAAACCTAAACATTGAAGAATGGAACAGAATGTAGAATCACAAATTAATTGTCAATTTATGATCATTTGATTTTTGAAAAAATTGCCAATAACATAAAATGGGAAAAAGCCTTTTAAATAAATATTGCTGGACCAACTGGATATATACATGCATGTGAACAAAATTTGTTCCTTTTTCACCCTTGCCAAACAATAAATTCAAAATAAATTAAATAACTTGAAATTGTAAAAGTACTAGAAGAAACCACAGAAAAATTCTCCACAACATTGCTCTGTGAAATTATCTTTTGTTTTTGTTTTTGGATATGATCCCCAAAGGACAGGTAATAAAACAAAAATAGATGAAAGAACTGCATCAAACTAAGACACTTCAGCATAACAATGGAAATAGTTAACCAAGTAATGAGACAATTTACAGAGTGTGAGAAAATATTTCTTAACCATATATCTGATAATGGTTCAATATCTAAAATATGTGCATCAAACAACTTCATGGCAAGAAAGCAAATAACCTGTTTAAAAATGGTCAAAGGATCTAAATAGACATTTTCCATAAGGATACATATAAATGACCATGATGTTCAAGAAAAAATATTTGGCATCACTAATCATTAGGGGAAATGCATTAATACATCACACCACTTAGAACATATGTTATCAAAAAGATGAAAAGTAGTAAGTGTGAAAATGTAGAGATATTCTGTTGGTTGGAATATCATATTCTGTTGGTTGGAATGTAAATTAGTGCTGCCATTTTGGAGAAAAAATGTATGAAGTTTTCTCAAAAAATCCAAAAATTTTAGAGGGAATGCAATATGAGCAGGGAGGAGTGAATGGAAAGGGGAAGTGCTGCAAAAATAATTAGATAAAATTATATTCCATGATTTTATCATTATGTCAAAATGAATCCTAGTGTTATATATAACTAAAAAGAACTAATACAAAAAAATACATTATGATGCAAAAAATCCCTTGTCAGGGTATATAACAAAAGTAATCAATGTTAAACTTATTTGTGCATTTCCATGTTCATTGAAACATTAAGCAATGAATTTATTTTAAATGTCCCTTATCAGAAAAACAGGGAAAAATGTAGTATACACATACAAATGAATACTATTCATTCATTAAAACGAAGAAAATCCTGTCATCTGCAATAGTATGAATGAACTTAGGAGACATGCTAAGTAAGATGAGACAAACACTGAAAAAGAAATATTGCAGTATCTTCTTTAATAATTGGATTCTAAAAGAGTTAAACTCAGGAGTACAGAGTAGAATTCTGATTAGCAGATGCTGGGGAGGGTGAGACAGAGAATGAGGAGTTGATGATCAAACACAAAATGCTTCAGCCCAACAGAAATAATAAATTTTGAGATGTATTGTACAGCAAGTGGCTAATGTCAACAAAATGTATATTTCAAAATAAATTAGTGGTTTCAAATGCCTAAGCATAAAAAAGATAGACAAGACAATGGAATTATTAGCTTGATTTAATTATTCCATTTTGTGAGTTTGTATATGTGCCTATCTGAAATTGTCTACAAAATTATTTTATAAATGTACATCATTATTATTTATTGATTAAACATATCAAAGTAAAATGTACATAAATGTAGGAAATTATTTTTGTATTTTCAATTCTATTCCATTATTTTTATATCTAAACTTATTGCTAATACCAGAGTTTGTTGATTACTTTTGTTGTATAAATTTTTATTTTATGTTTTCAAGAGTGTTTTGCCTAATGCAGGTCATCTGATTACATTTTCACATTAATTTTTTAATCAATTGTATAAGTTTTGAAAAGAAAATGCCACATGGAATTTTGATAGGGATTGTAAAAACTGTATCAAAATTTGAGAAATATTGTGATCTTAATATTAATT
This sequence comes from Geosciurus inauris, assembly GCA_004024805.1. NCBI lineage: Eukaryota > Metazoa > Chordata > Mammalia > Rodentia > Sciuridae > Geosciurus > Geosciurus inauris. The sequence continues at coordinate 26,437 of PVHX01020897.1, read as the reverse complement.
CTCTTGTTTCATCATCATAGGATGCCTTTCCATTTGTTTTGCTTTTTAATTTCTTTCAGGAAAGTTCTGAAGTAAAAATCTTGGACTTATTTTTTTATTCCTATTTTACCTTTCTGACATTATTGCGAATAGAACTGCCTTAATTTCATGGTTATAGTTTTCATTGGTAGTATAAAAATATAATTGATTTTTGCATATTCACCTTTTAACCTACTTTAAAAATATTTTCCATAATTTTTGCTTTATTTCTTGATAATTTTTCAGCCTTTTATTTCCAGCTGGCCCACACTTCTGAGGGTTACTTATTCCCTCCTCACACAGGACAAAGGGAAAATGTCAGGTGGGTGCTCAGTTGCTCCCTCACAGAAAAACACATTAGTCAATGTAAAGAGAGAGTGGAGGGAAAAATATTTAAGATAGCTTGATATTAAGAATGAGGAATTTGGGCTGGGGTTGTGGTTCAGTGGTAGAACTCTTGCCTCACATGTGTGGAGCACTGGGTTCAATCCTCAGCACCACATAAATAAATAAAATAAAGGTATCGTGTCCATCTACAACTAAAAATTTTTAAAAAAAGAATGGGGAATTAAAACTCTAACGGGAGTTATATTATGCTTAGAACGAAAAAGGTACTGTTGGTGCAACTTTTAGAATTTGTTATTAAAGATTTTCTTTGTTTCTCTAAGAAGGGACCACTTGATTTGCATATTTGGGAAAGACTTGGCAGAGTTGCATGCTGGCTGTTAATTCAGCTAATATCCCCAGGTGCAAGACTGGAAATGCAAAAAGGATGTGGATTTTGGTACAAACTTGTTGGATTCAGATCGAGACAGCGTGATATGGTCCACAGAGGATCCAATTGCTACCTTTAAGAACAGTGTCAGAGGTTACCAGCCTGCCTGCCTGCCTTCTGCAGCTTTGCCTGCAGAGTGTAATGTGGGAAAGGGAGAAGTTTGGTAAGCAGCTGTGTTCTATGCCAAGAGACTGGACAGAATCCTTGTGGGAAAGTTTATCTTGTGGCCATTTATCTTGCGGTTAAGAAGTTGTCTTCATCCACCTTGTAATAGCATAAAATGTTTGGTTTCTAACTCAATTTCTGATTTTAAAGACTACAAAATGTTAACTAAACATCTTCAGCCTCCTGCATATTTTCTAGCCCCGCCCCTTCTCAGCAGCAGTCTTTGGTTTCTGAGAGCAGAGAGGGGAAGGAGGAGGAAAGAGCAAAAAATCCAGCTGTGCTTTTTAGAAAAAAAAAAAACTTTTCAAGCTTCCTGGAGATAAAACTCCAGAAGGAGATATTTTAATAGTGATTTGACCAGAAACTGCTGGCTGCTGCCTGAGTATAAAAACAAACCGAATAAGCCAGAGTTGTGTTTGTGCTGTGGCTGCAATCCTACAGGATTGATGACCATGGGAAGTGGGGTCAGTTTACCCTTTAAAACTCACACTGTTTCTGATTTGACCACGCTTCTTTGTTAATAACCTGCCTTTCTAATTCTATAGCACCAGGAGAGAAAAATGGAAAAATTCTAAATGTACAAGTTTTCTTTTTCATTTTCTAAATTAATGTATTTTTCTATTCAGTTTTATTTTATCTAACTATACAGGTTTTTTCACTCTGTCTTTGTTCAAAGTCCAATTTCAGGAGAGGTTAATGCTGGGGGTGAATCTGGCAATCATCAGGACTATAAGCTGGCAATCTAAAATACTTCATTTCAGTGTCCTCATGATTGCAGATTTCAGATCTGGCATTTCCATCTACACAAGCCTACCTTGTAATTAAATCATATTGTAACAGTGGTCCCTTCACCTTCTGAATATAGCCCTTGTTGCTCTAAGGTGTATGTTTTTAAAAAATGTTTTTTCTTTCTTCTCCCCTCTCCACTTCCCTAGCAAGATTAGGGAGACAGTGTTATCTTTTCTTCCCCTAGTTAACTGCCCTTGAACACACTACTACAGGAAGGAGATGCTGAAGATCTGGGAAGCAAATATCTCCCAAGTTAACAAGTGAATCCTAACATGCCATCAGGGTGCCATAGGACCCCTTACCAAAGCACACCTAGAATGTAACCCTTTAAAACCCCCTTGTCCCTCTTGATTGAGAGAGTCACAGCCTTTGGGATAGGAGTCCCCTGTGTTTTTCCTTTGCTAGCAAAGCAATAAACCTTTTTCGTTTTTCTCAAAAACCGTGTCCTCATTATTAAATTGGAATTGATTGACATTGGGAACAGGGACCAAGATTTTAGTTACAATATAAAAATCTGATTGGCTCTATCTTAATTTCTAAGCAGGCAAAATCAAATAAAAGCTTTGATAAATATTTGTAAGATTTTTTCCAACTTGTGGAGCTCCACTTACAAAAATTTATAAAATTTTTGTTTATTAGTCTATTTCGTGAGCACACAATGTGCTGTCTTTGTCTGTATTACATGTTATTAAAATTGACTTGTAAATAAATGAGCATGCTCATAATTAAAATTAAAAATGGATCCAAATGTATATTTTATAATTAATCCAAGTAACATAAAAAAATTCAGTTTAATTTGAGTAAACAGATAAGAGTAAAAATGTATAATTATCCCTTGCTTCTAACAATATTTTTCAAAATGAAAGAGATAATACTGTTATCTTTGTTTTATTAACATCTTGGTTTTTACAGTTAAGAATAAGTAAGTTAAATTTAAGACAAATAAGATTAACTATATAAGTCTTTATTAAAGGAGACACATTAATTTACAAAGTCTAAGTGCTAAAATATCATTTACTAAATATATAAACATCAAGCACTCTTAACTAAAATATATTTGAACATTAGATGTGTTTTTAATTTGGTTAATATAAAAAAAGTTCTAAAATTCCTTCGTTCTCTATGTTCTCACTGAGGACGAAATTGCTGGGAGTTAAGCTGCTGTCAGGTGTTATTTATATGTAAGGGTCTAAGAGATTTTTCACCTGGTAAAGTAAAAGGCTGTAAATGTCTAAGTAAATTAAAACAGAACTTGTACAAAATAAATTTCAAAATGTTTACATGTAATTAAATTGGTTATGTATAATTAACACAATCAGCTAAAGTTATTTAAGACTTTTTACTTTTTTAAAAAGAAAATCTTGGCTTTTTGCTAAGTTTCTGACATGAGGCCTATTTACAAGTATAGACAAGATCTTTCACATACCCCTGTTAATTGGGCCTTCTAAGTAAAGAATGAGAGAAGAAGGAACTGCTTAAGGGGCTGGGATTGTAGCTCAGCGGTAGAGCGCTTGCCTCGCATGTGTGAGGCACTGGGTTCGATCCTCAGCACCACATACAAAGCAATAAAATAAAGACATTGTGTCCATCTACAATTAAAAAAAAGAAATATCTTAAAACATTAATCTACTTTCATTTTAATAAAATAATTTCTTATTTCTGTTGAGTTTAATTACCTAGAAAAACTAGTTTTAAAGGAATTAAGATTTGTACAATTTTGGTTAAAAAATAACTGTTATTTGAAGGTATCACATTACATTCCAGATTTCAAGTTTTTCTTTAAAAGCTAAATTTGGTTAATATAAAAATATCAGTGTAATTGTGATACTGTTATTGATTTCTACATTTACTCAATAATTTTTATCTCCCAAATATACATCTTTAAGCTGGGTGTGGTGGTGCACACCTGTAATCCCAGCATTTTGGGAGGCTGAGACAGGAGAATTGCCAAGTTCAAAGCCAGCCTCAGCAACGGTGAGGTACTAAGCAACTCAGTGAGACCCTGTCTCTCCATAAAACACAAAATAGTGCTAGGGATGTGGGGAGTGGTTGAGTACCCTGAGTTCAATCCCCAGTACCAAAACAAACAAACAAACAAACAAACCCCTTTAAATCATAAGATTTAAAAGAACATTTTACTAAGCTGATTCCCTCCAAACTAAAGTTTTCTACAATAGTAGTCTCTTACAAACTTATAAAAAATAACAAATTAGTTGGAAATTTAATTGTCATTTAATTTCTTATAATTAAATAAATATGTTATAAAATTTTATGTTACTCTCTACACTGAGAAGTAAACTTAACTATATTTCTAAAAGACAATAAAGAGGGCCTGGCTTATTTAAAGGTGAAAAATATGAGATATAAAAAACATTTTGCCACTCTTCCTCAAGAAAGGGTTAAAGCTCTCTTGTCTGTTTCATGTTTTAGATGTAATGATAAATTGTGTAAACTCATTCATATTGATTCAAAAATTATATATAAAAATTTTGTAAAATAATATTCAAGTAAGAAACTAAGATTAGTTGCAAAACTAATACACCTTACTTAAGTTTTGTCAAAAGACCACCTCACTTAAAACTCTGCCTCTCATCTCATTCCAGGTTAAGATAGCCATTCAAGTTCATTTAAAGTTAAGTTCAAAAGATAAATTTTTGATATAAAGTCTATTATATTCCTAAAATAAACAAAAATTACTATATGTAAATAAGTTCATGTTCAAAATTATAATAAATTATGTTCCTTGGTTCATAGCTATTTTAAAAATTAAATATATTTTAACTCTTATTAATTTCATTTTATATTTTCCTTACAAACCTTACAACTATTGCCTGTTAATGCCTTATACAAGTACAAATTCTAATATAACAACTTAAGTTAATTTAAGATAATAAGGCCATCACCTGTAGAATGAACAAGTTGTAAAACTGGCTTTCAGTATCTATACTTATCCCATTTCATAATTTTATTGCTCAGCCAGAGACAAAATTAAGTCATATATTTGGTAAAAACTAGGAGTTCCTTTACTGTGGTACCCTCTTCAGCACAATATTGACTTTACAATCTTCATATGCCTAACAGGTAACTTGTTTATTTTTCTAGCCAAATTAAATTGTGTATTAAGTCACTTCTTACTGTTTAAATACTTTTACAGTGCTGAACCATTCTCTACAATTTAAGGCTAATGATGCTCCAGCTTATATCAACTTTTTTCTACAGTTTTTAAAAAATAAAAAAACGGGGAAACTGAACCCCACATAACCCCACAACATTATTTTAGTTTTTTTAAAAATTGTGATGTTCAAAGTCTCACTTCTGCTGAGCAACACTTGGAACAATAGAACAAATCAGATTCAGCAATAATATAGGGTAGAGGCTATGCTTTTATATTTCCAGAAAAACCAAACCGTCATCATAGAGACAACTGAAGGACCTGACATGCCTGAGCAGATAGTTCAACAGCAGGGAGGTAATAAACCTCCAACCATAATGTTTGTGGCTATGCTGGTTCTGTTGTGTTGTCAGGTAAATGGAGCCGATGGAAAGACCTATTGAACTTATTATCCAGATCCAACTTTAGTACATTCAGCTGTGTGGACTGTAGAAACTAACCCAGTATTTACTAATAATACTCATATGATGGAAGGTTTCACAAACACGTTACACTTATTCGTGCCACTGGATTTTACTATACTGGCTACAGTGAGAATTTACCTATATGTTGGTCCCATGATAAACATGCTGGCTGTGTAAAAGTAACTTTTGAGGAAAAGACAGCATAGGGAGACCTAGACTAGCCAATCATACTGGCCTTTGGAATTTAAGATTAAATGTCTGAACAGTTATTAAAATGGGACTTTCCCATAACAGGCCAGCTATTCCTATGGAACATCCACCAGTAATTTATTGCCCTAATAAATCTGCAATAGAATTTGGTGACTTTCCTAAATGGATGGATTGTGCAAATGTAATGCTAATACAATATAAAATCTCTAGAAGTGGTAGATATATTTTGGACTGGTCTCCAATAATTGATAAAGGATAGTTATGTCAGGATTCTATGGCTCCTGGAGGATTTGTTGGTAATATCCTTTTAGTGAAGGTGATATAAAAAAAGATCTGTGGCATTTAGTAGGTGTCTAAGATTTTCTCAATTTTACAGATGGCTCCATGCAAGGATGGTTCTTGCTATGGCCTGCAAGGCTGTGTTCAATCTCTTTATGCTTTAATTTCTGGAAATGTGAGAGTGCATAGAAAAGAAGAAAAATAGCATGTGACTTGTAAGAGATATAATCTGTATTATTAGATTTAACTGAGGGAGAGGAGTATTGGTCCTTTACCAACTCTCCTTTGTTTTACTTCTGGCTAACATCTCAGGACCATGGTATGTTGGACGGTTCCAGTTTTACAACAGATACATAAACAGCTAAGCAGACCACAGTAAGTGATTGGACTTACAGTGCTAAGAGTGGCTACTTTAATTTATTTTATATAGTTTCTACAATCACATCTCCTGTAGCTTTATTTAAAAGCATTCATATTGCTCATTTTCTTAATAATTTGGCTCAAAATACTTCCAAAGCCCTGTACAATCAGGTAAATATTGATGAAAGAATTGAGACTAAATGTTTTGGAAATTACTGTTATTAATGTTGGAAATAAACTTGCTGCTTACATCTAAGCTAAAGCTTAGATGCCATGCCAGTTACAAATACGCCAAGCATGATGCTTTCCAATGGGATTGGAAAAAGGTCACAAGTTATCTAATAGGCATTTGGCATGATAATAACAACAGCCTGGATCTTATGGAATTACACCATCACATCCAGGATATCCAGAAAAATGGAATTGATGTCATGGATCCTGCATCTCTGGCTGAACAAATACTTCATGACCTAAAAGGCTTTAATCATAGAAATGTATTGAAGCATTCTACATGGTATATTTTTTGCATTATGTGTTTGCTACTAATTCTTTTTTATGTTATTACAATAGATTGTCATATCCTCAGAAAAAAAATCCAGGAAATTCAAGTAACAACACATCACTTGCACTTATAAAGCAAAAAGGGAACATGTGGGAAGCTGCAAATTAACTGTGGGCATGTCTGAGCTATCTCTAAGCAGAGGTGAGCCCCTTAGAGAACTCTCATGTTACTGATCTGAGACCACTTTGTTGCCTTAGCAAACATCCTTCTCAAAGAGAATTCTGTAATACTGTGGAATTTATTGGCTCAGACAACTCTAGGTTCAAATGCAGCTCCCCAAGGTAGAGAGAGATACCAGTGCCCCAACTAGCCTTGAGGTGCCAACTGCCTGGAGAAGGAAGAATTACTGTGCAAGTGAAAATTCCCCAAACAGGCCAACTTCCACACAGCCTCTCACTTATTTACCTTGAAGAACCCCTCCTCACAATAAATTCCTTTGGTGTGTTTCACTATAAATAAAGCATCCACAGGCTTTTCCCTTTGTTAGGATCAGACACATCAGGTTTTTTCCATCTGTCAAATCCTTGCTTTAAAATATTTTCCTTGATTTGTTGATATTACTTTTTCAGCCTTTTATTTTCAGCTGGCCTACACCTCTAAGGGTTACCTATTCTCTCCCCATGCAGGCCACAGATGACAGAGAATTAATACCTGTAATATATAAAGAACACAGAAAAGTAACACCAACCCCCCTATAAATAACCCAATTAATAAATGGGCAATAGAACTAAATATACGTGTATCAAAAAAGGAATATGAATGACCAACAAATATATGAAAAAAATGTTCAACATCAAAAACAATCAGGGAAATGCAAATCCAAACTACATTGAGATTTCATGTCAATCCAGTCAGAAGGACAATTATCAAGAATATAAATAACAAATGATCATGAGGATATGGGGGATAAAGTATACTCATTCATTGCTGATGGGACAGCAAATTAGTACAACTATTCTGGAATGCAGTATGAAGATTCCTCAAAAAACCAGGAATGGAATCATCATAGGCCTGAGCTATCCCACTCCTTGTAATTTTTCCAAAAAAGGTAAAATTAGCATAAAATTATGATATGACCACATTGATGTTTATAGGAGCACATGTCAAAATAGCCAAATTAAGGAACCAGCTCAGGTGCCTGTCAACAGATAAAAGTATAAAAAAATTGGTATATATACACAAAAGAGTTTTATTCAGTCATAAAGAAGAAAGAAATTATACATTTGATGGTAAATGGATGAAACTGGAAACCATCATGGTAAGTGAAATAAACCTCAGAAGTCAAGGGTCAAATGTTTTCTCTCATATGAGGAAACTAGACAAAAATATGAAAAAAAAAAAAGAGAAGGAATCCCTTGAATATGGAAGGGGTATCAATGGATGAGAGGAAAGGATTGAAGAGGTTGGAGGATGGGTTGGAAAAGAGAAATGATAAAATAAAATTGACCAAATTATGCTATGTATATAAAATTGTATATATGTATATATACACACACACACACACACATATATATATATATATATATATATATATATATATATATATATTTATATATATAGTAGAGAAGAGAAAGGAGAATAGGGGGATAGAAGAAGAGAGGGAAAGGGGATAAGGAGATGTACTGGGGATTGAATTGGAGCATATCATATTCCAGGCATATGCAATCATGTCAAAATGAACCCCAATATTATGTGTAGCTATAATGCATCCATTTAAAAAAGGAAGAGTTGACACAATGATCAAGTAGATTTTATACCTGGGTGCAAGGTTGTTTCAACATGTGCAAATAAATAAATTTAATTCACCATATAAATAGAATTGTGGACAAGAATTATATGATCATTTCAATAGATACAGAAAAGACCTTTGATAATATCCAGGGCCCATTCATGTTAAAAATCCTGTAGAAACTAGGGATAGAAGAAGCTTACCTAACCATTATAAAGACAATATAGAACAAACTCAAAGCCAACAACATATTAAAGATAAAAAAAAATACCTGAAAGCATTTGCCCTAAATCATAAACAATACAAGGATATCTATTCTCACCACTCCTATTAAGTACAGTTCTTCAAACTCTGGCCCCATAATCAGTAAAGAGAAAAAATTTAAACAGATACAAATAAAAAAAGAAGTCGAACTATTGGTTCATTGATAACATGACACTATATCTAGAAAATCCAAAAACTGTGCTATAATACTTCCAACATTCATAAACAAATTTTAAAAATGTAGTAGGATAAAGGTTGGGGCTGTAGCTCAGTGGTAGAACACTTGCCTAGCATGCATGAGGCAGTGGGATCGATCCTCAGCACCACATATAAATGATAAATGAATAAAATAAAGATCCATCAATGACTAAAAATATTTTAAAAATGTAGTAGGATAAAAGATCAACATCCATAAAACAATAGATTTCCTATACTGTGATAATGATTCTGCTGAGAAAGATTTCATGAAAACTATCTCATTCACAATGACTTCAAAAAGTACTTGTAAATTGTTGAAATATCTCTACAATAAAAACTGTAGAACACCAAAGAAAGCAATTTAAGGAGACTATCATTCTAAGTGAAATAAGCCAGTCTCCAAAAGTCAAAAGTTTTCTCTGGTATGTGGAAATTAATCCAAAATAAGAGGAGTGGTGAATAAAAAATACTAGAAGAAAGATTAGTGCAGTAGAGACAAAACAGAATGAAGGGAAGGAAGGAGGGATGGGACAGCAAAATACAGTGGAATGAATCTGACCTAACTTTCCTATGTACATATATGAAGATACCACAGTGAATCTGACCATCATGTATGTCTACAAAACACTAATTTTTTTAAAAAAAGTATAATAGCAGAAAGATCAATAGACATAAAGACAATGGAAAAGAAGACACAGAGACAAACCTCACATATTTAGTGATTTGATACTGAGAAAATATGTCACAAATATGCTGGAGAAAAGATAGTATTTCAAATAAATGTACTGGAAAAAATGGATATACATATGTAGAAGAATGAAACTATGTCTTTGTTAACCTGCACAAAAGTCAAATCAAAGTGGAACAAAGATCTAGAAATGAGATCACAGAGGCTGGGAAAAATCATATCACTCACATGGGCCCTGTAAACAAACAGGTTTCTACCCTCATATCAGATAAAGTGGACTTCAAGCCAAAGGTAATCAGAAGGGACAAAGAAAGACATTTCATACTGCTAAAAGGAATTATACATCAACAAGACATAATAATCATAAATATTTATGCCCAATGAAGAGCATTTAGCACATCAAACAAAACCTTCTCAATTTCAAGAATCAGATAGACCACAACATAATTATATTGGGTGACTGTCACACACCTCTCTCACAACTTGATAAATCCTGCAAAAGAAAAAAAAACCTACTAAAAGTATAGAACTAAATAACACAGTCAATATATTAGACTTAACAGACATATGTAGAGTATTTCATCCATCAATAATTCAATACACTTTATTCTCAGAAGCACATGGATCCTTCTATAAAATAGACCATATCTTAGAACAAAAAGCAACTCTTAGCAAATACAAAAACATAGAGATAATACCTTGTATTCTCTCAGATCATAATGGAATGACATTGGAAATCAACAACAATAACAAAACAGAAGCTACTCTAACAACTGGAGACTAAATGACATGCTATTGAATAGCAGAAGAAATGGATAGCAGAAGAAATCAGAGAAGAAATTTTTAAAAAGTGTATAGGTAAATGAGAACAGCGATACATACCAAAATCTCTGGGACACTATGGATGCAGTTCTAAGAGGAAAGTTCATCAGATTGAACTAATTCATCTAGTAAATAACCTAACATTACATCTCAACGCACTAGAAAAACAAGAACAAAACCCCCAAAGCACTAGAAGATAGGAAATAATTAAAATCAGAGCTGAAATCAATGAAATTGAAACAAGAGAAATAATTTAAAAAATCAAGAAAACAGAGAATTGTTTTTTTGAAAAAAATAAATAAAATTGATAAAACCTTAGCCACACTAATGGAGAGAGAAAAATAAAGTTACTAAAATTCATGATGAAAAAGTAAATATCACAATGAACACTAGTGAAATACAGATGATATTCAGAAAATATTTTGAAAATTTATATTCCAATAAAATAGAAAATCTTGAAGACATTGACAGATTTTGAAATACATATAACCTACACAAACTGAATCAAGAGGACATAGACAATTTAAACAGACATATTTCAAGCAATGAAATTGAAGATGCCATCAAAATCCTAATAATTATGAAAAGCCCAGGACCAGATGGATTCTCACCCAAGTTCTACCAGATTGAAAGAAGAATTAACACCAATAATACTCAAATTATTCCATGAAATAGAAAAGGAAGGAGCTCTGCCAAATTCATTCTGTGACTCTACTAATCACCCTGATACCAAAACCAAAGACACATCAGGAAAAAAAAATTAGACCAATATCACTGATGAAATTCTAAAAATATTCTGTCAAACTCCATGCAAAAACATATTTAAAAGATAGTGAACCACAATCAAGTGGGATTTATCCCAGGAATGCAAGGTTGGTTCAACATACAGAAATCAAAAAACATAATTCATCACATCAATAGACTTAAAGACAAGAATCACATGATTATCTCAATACATGCAGAAAAAACTTTTGACAAAATATAGCACATCTTCATGTTCAAAACACTAGAAAAACTAGGAATAGTAGAAGCATACCTCAACGTTGTAAAAGCTATTTATGCTAAACCCAAGGCCAACAGTGTTTTAAGTGGAGAAAAATTGAGCGCATTCCCTCTAAATCTGGATCATGACAAAGATGCCCTCTTTCGGCACTTATCATTGAAACTCTAGCCAGAGCAATTAGATAGAAGAAAGAAATTAAAAGGCTACAAATAGGAAAAGAACTCAAACTATACCTATTAGCCAATGACATGATTCTATATTTAGATGACCCCTCTCTCCCCTCCAAAACACTCCACAAGAAAACTAGAGCTCATAAACAAATTCAGGAAGTTAGCAGATAGATATAAAATTAACACTCATAAACCAATTACGTTCCTATATCTCAGTGATGAATCAACTGAAAGTGAAATTCAGAAAGCTACTCCATAATAGCCTCAAAAAATATTTGGGGGGGCTGGGGCTGTAGCTTAGTGATAGAACACTTGCCTAGCATGTGTGAGACACTGGGTTCAATCCTCAGCACCACATATAAATAAATAGTAAATGAATAAAGTAAAGACTCATCAACTAAAAAATTTTTTAAAATTTGGGGGATCAATCTAATGAAAGAGGTGAAACACTTCTACAATGAAAACTACAGGAACTACATAACACAAAAAGAAAGAAATTGAAGAAAACCTTAGAAGATAGAAGGATCTCTCATGTTCTTGGATAGGAAGAATTATTATTGTTCAAATGGCCCTGCTACCAAAAGTGATATACAGGTTTAGTGGAATCCTTATTAAAATTTCAATGACATTCTTCACAAAAATTGAAAAAGCGCTCATGAAATACATTTGGAAAAATAAGATACCCAGAATAACTAAAGCAATATTTGTAGAAATAGCAAAGCCAGAGGCATCACAACATCAGACCTTAAATTTGTTACAGAGCTATAGTAACACAAATGGCATGATATTGACAACAAAACAGACATGTTGATCAATGGTACAGAATCAAAGACAAAGAGAAAAACCCACATAAATACAGTTATCTCATACTAGACCAAGATGCCAGAAACATACATTGGAGAAAATATGACCTCTTTAACAAAGGGTGCTGGGAAAAATGGAAATCCATATGTAGCAAAATGAAATCAAACCCCTATCCCTCACCCTGCACAAAACTCAACTGAAAGTGGATCAAGGACCTAGGCATTAGATCAGAGACCCTATGCCTAATAGAAGGAAACATTGGCCCCAAACTACATCATGTTGTCTTAGAAACCAACTTCCTTAACAAGACTCCTAAAGTACAAGAAGTAAAATCAAGAATGAACAAATGGGATGGAATCAAACTAGAAATCATCTTCACTGCAAAGGAAACAATCAAAAATGTGCAGAGAGAGCAAACATAATGGGAGAAAATCTTTGCCACCTGTACCTCAGATAGAACATTAATCTCCAGGATATATAAAGAACTTGAGAAACATAAAGTAAAAAACAAACAAAAACACCAACCTAATCAATAAATAGGCAAAGGAACTGAACAAGCACTTCTCAGAAGAAATATGAATAGTCAACAAATATATGAAAAATTATTCAAAGTCTCTAGGAATTAAAGAAATGCAAATGAAAACTATACAGAGATTCCATCTTATTCCAGTCAGAATGGCAATTATCAAGAATACAAGGGAACAGGGGCGAATGGGTGAGGCAAGTCAAAACCAGGGAGTCTCCTAGCTGCTCAAGAAATGTCTTCGCTCTTAGAATATGCTTTGTGCATAACTCGTCTAAGTGTGTGGCTCTTCAGTGAAATTGCCAGGCCAACTGATTCCAAGTCCATAGAAGTAGTGAAACTATTCAGTGAGTAGCCACTGTCCAAGAGGAAGGAGACTTATGACTGAGATGAGCATCAGGATTTGAAGGATGAGCAAAAGCATCTAAAGAAGCTGTATGGAAAGGGGAAATCAAGGAAAGAAGGGAAAAGAGCAACAAAAAAAGTAGTGTTGGCCCATCAAGAGAGAAAATTTCTTCCTCAGTGATTATGAGAAGAGTGTCTTTCCATGTATTAGAGGAATGTAATCTGCTTCAGTAAAGGTTACTTGGAGAGACACAATCCTTCCTATATAGAAGTCTAATTCAATTAAATGGTGACTGGTTGCCAGATGTGGTGATGCATACTTATAATCCTAGCAATTTAGGAGGCTGAGGCAAAAGTATTCCAAGCTCCAGGCCAGCTCATCCACTGAGCAAGACTCTGTCTCAAAATTTAAAAATATGAATAAAAATAAAGGACTGGGGATATAATTCAGTGATAAAGTACCCTTTGGTTCAATCTCCAGTACCAAATAAAATAAAATTTGTGACTAGTTTCTTGAACACACACACACACACACACAAAGAATACAAGTAACAGAAAATGTTAGCAAGAATGTGGGGAAAAATGTTCACTCATATATTGCTGGTGGGACTGCAAATTGGTGCAATGACTCTGCAAACAGTATGGAGATTCCTCAGAAAACTTGGAATGGAACCACTATTTGACTCTGTTATCCTACTCCTCAGTATATACCATAAATAGTTAAAAATCAGCATATTACAGTGATGTGGCCTCATCAATGTTTTTATAGCAGTTCAATTTACAATAGCAAAGCTATGGAATCAACCTTGTTGCCCTTCAACAGATGAATGGTAAAGTAAATGTGGTGGAAATACACAATGGAATATAACTCTTTTATAAAGAAGAATGAAACTGTCATTTGCCAATAAATGGATGGAACTGGCAACTATCATGCTAAGTGAAATAAGCCAATTCCAAAAAAAAAAAAAACTGTTGAGTGTTCTCTCTGATATGTTTATGCTAACACACAATAAGGAGGGAGGAGGGAAGAGTAGAAATTCTTTGGATTAGACAAAGGGGAATGAAGGGAAGGGAGGAGGGATGGGAATAGGAAAGATAATAGGATGAATTGGACACAATGTTCCTATGTTCATATATGAATATACAACAAGTGAAAATCCACGTCATGTACAACTACAACAATGGAATCCTAATAGAATAAGTTATACTCCAAGTATCCATAATATGTCAAAAATACACTCTACTGTCACATAGATCTAAAATGAAAAAAAAAAGTTTAAAAAATTAAAAAGGAAAATGTTTAAGAGGATCTGAGGATGTAGCTTAGTGGTAGAGCATGTGCTTAGCATGTACAAGGGCTCTGGGTTCAATCTCCAACATCGAGTTTTTTTTTAATGTTTAAGAAACTAATTTAAAATAATAAAATGTAGATCACAAAAATATAACTTGGGAGTGAGAGAGAAATCCAAATATAGGGTGCATTCAGAAACCAAACAGACAAGATAAAAAAGATCCCTTCCAAGATGCATTACAATTAATAAACTTAATATACAGTACCAGGATAAAATTTTAAAAGTGACAAGGGAAAGATGGTAGGTCACATTTAGTGGTAAGCCAATGAGAATTTTCCCAGCACACTCTAAAAGCTGAGAGGGCTTGTGATATTGTATACCAAGCACTAAAAGATAATAATTTCAACCAATACTGACATATTCAGCAAAGATATTTTTCAAAATTGATGATAAAAAATACAGGTCAAGGTAAGCATTAATTAAAAGAATTCAAGACTACTAATTCAGCACTAGAAAGTACTTAAACATTTCATGCAGGTAAAATAAAGAGCAAACATCAGAGGCAGTGAATGGATGAATATCATTAGAAAAGTAGGTTAATAAAGAAAAATCAAATGTGGATTAAACCATTATAACTTATTGAAAATGGTAGCAAGAAACATTATTCTATAATAGCACTGTAAACAGTCAAAATTCTCCAATTAAAAGATATAGTATAGCAGAGCTCATTAGAAAACAAAATCCAACTACACATTATTTGCCTGAAAGATTAATCTTTCAGACAAAGACATTGAGAGTCTGAATGTAAAAGAACATAATAACCCTAACTTTATGTATGACTGCATATATGTTGTGATTCTATACAACTTACAACTAGAGAATAGATATATTATCCTCTATCTATGTACAATGAATCAACTTGCACTGTTAACATGTAAGCCTAAATAAAAAAATTTTAAAAAAAGAACATGAAAAGATATACCATGCAAATATAGATGAAAACCAAGCAGAACAGCTCCTCTCCTATCTAAAAAAAACAGACTTCAAGCCAAAATTAAGTAGATACAAAGAAGGTCCCTTCATATGGTAAATGGAACTAACCTACAAAAATATACCATGATTATAAATATTTATGTCTCAATTATCAGTGCACTTACTTACATTAAAATGTACACACTATTAAAACTCAGAGGGCTGGGATTGTAGCTCAGTTGTGCAGTGCTTGCCTCGCATGTGTGAGGCACTGGGTTCGATCCTCTGCACCACATAAAAATAAATAAAGATATTCTATCCATCTACAACTAAAAAAATATAAAAAAAAACTCAGATAGACATCAATGTGGTAATACTACATGATTTCAACACACCTTTCTCACAAAGAGATCATCTAGATATAAACAATTATATATATGAATAAGCCACAATAAATTTTGCTTTTAAGTATGTCTCTAAAGCACTAATTAATAAACAAAAAAAATGCAAATAAATAGAAGAAAAGCCAGTAGCATAGAGGATGGCAAAGAGGCAGAGGGAGGAGAGATGGGAAAGAGGAAGTATGGGGAATCAAATGGATCAAATTATATTCCATGCATGTATAATTATGTTAAAATTAACCAAAACATTATACATGACTATAATGCACTGACAAAAACATTAGAAAATAGACTCTTGAGACCAAAACATATATACTATTAATCGAATGGACCAAACATATATGTATAGGTTAGTTCATATGTCAGTAATTGAATTTATTTTGTTCTTCTGAACTTCACATGGAACATTCTCCAAAACAGATCATAATTTAGGACACAAAACAAGTCCTAGAAAATAGAAAAAAAAGATCAAAGTAATTCTTTGCATCTTGTCATATCATGATAGAATGAAATTAGAAATCCATAGCAAGAAAAAAGAACAAAAGACTTTAACACAGGGAGATTGAACAATATACTTTAAAATGAGAAATGGGTCATGGAAGAAATCAAGCACGAAATACAAAATTGTTAGAAACAAGAATGGATATGGAACATGTTACAAATTCTGGAACACAGGCAATTCTCAGGAAAATTTATAGCACTGAGTGCTTATGTAAAAGAAAGAAAGATCTGAAATGAACTATCAAATGCCTCAACTTAAGGCCCTATAAAAGGAAAAACAAACTTATTCCTAAATCAGTAGAAGACAGGAGATAATTAAAATCAGAGCCCAAATTAATAAAACAGAGAATATAAAACAATAAAAAGGATCAATACAACACATAGTTCATTCTTTGAACAGATAAACAAGTTTGATAAACCCTTAGCCAAACTATCCAAAAAAGAGAGAACAACCAAATCAACACAATTAGACAACAGAAAAGTGACATTAGCATGATTGTTGACTAGAGGCGCATAGTACATTTCTGTCCATTAAAATATACCAAAACAATAAAAAAATAATTTATAATTCACTATTCAATAGACAGTGCTAGAGTGCAATATGTATGTGGCCAAGATGCCAGAGCCTGGAGGCTCAGGATGGCCTTATAAAAAAGGGGTGAAGTAAACAACATATATTCATATCTCTCCATTCATTATCAACTCTAAACCTTCAAGGACTTCTCATAATGAAGAATGGGTGAGCATGAGTGAGGACTACGGCAGTCTCTACTATTGCTATGGATAATCAAAGTATTTTCTATTGGAGAACAGGAAGCCCCCACAAACCCCAATCACAGTTTTAGGGGCTATGCAGTAATTAACACTTCTTCACTACCCAAGAGAAGGAGCTGAGTACATGTGCCCTCTTCCACATGGGCTCCTGTTAAACAATGCCAGATTGAAACTGGGTATACCCACATTCCTGCAAAGGAGCTAGGCAGCCACTCTGACCCACTTGTGGCTCTGCTATGGAGTTAGGTGCTCTTGCCCACACTGCCAGTCAAAAATCTTGTCAGACAGCTCTTCCCACACAACTGCAGTTTTGTGAAACAGTTAGGCTAGCCCAAATAATCTCCTACATACCCAGGAAGGTGCAAAGCATTGCTTTAACCACCATTCTACAGCCCCTATCCACTAACTTGCAGCCTTATGAAAGTAATGGTAGCCGGCCCTGGGCAGTGTTTCATGCTGTGCTCCTGGGATGGAGCCAGATTGCCCTGTTTACCCAGGATAGGCCATATGAAGTATCTGAGCAGACTCATTCAAAATTCTGAGGCCCTGGGAAG
>PVHX01020896.1:0-30928 GCA_004024805.1 Geosciurus inauris | reverse complement strand
ATTTTTATCATCTAAAATACTTGTTTGGTAACAACAAGAGTACAGATGAATGACAAGTAATGATACATAAAAGCTCATTATTGCACTTTGTAAAATAGGATTACCGAGGAAGACAAAAGTAAGAAAAAGGGGCAAGAGGAAAAACAACCCAAAAAGCAGCTTAAAAAGGATGAAGAGGGCCAGAAGGAAGAGGATAAACCAAGAAAAGAGCCTGACAAAAAAGAGGGAAAAAAAGAAGTTGAATCAAAAAGGAAAAATTTAGCTAAAACAGGGGTTACATCAACCTCTGATTCTGAAGAAGAAGGAGATGATCAAGAAGGTGAAAAGGTAGAAAGTTTATATATCATATAAAATACTTGTTGTGTTTTCAAGGTTTTTTTTTAAATATAGTTTTTGAGCCGTACCCTAGTAAGCAATATTTTTGTGAAAGTTAACCTGGATTCTTATATTTCTGAGTAGACTTCCACTAGCTATGTAACAAGTACATTTGAAACTTAAATTTTCTATTCTGTATATATCTTCCCTTCTCAATTATAGTCTGGAAATTGAATATGTACTTCCAAAAATCCCACCTAGGAAAATAAGCCAAGGTAGGGAATAAGCCAGGTTGGCTGTGACCAGTGAAGACAAATGTAAAAGACAAATGTAAAAGTCTTTTTACCCCAGTGAAATTCTTTCATGCCTATTGTACATTTAATCATTGATATGTAACTTTTATTTGGATGCCATTAAATCTTGTTTGGGAAACTTATTAAGTTATGTGTCCTTTTGTGTAGAAAAACAATAGCCTTAGAGAGATACAGATGGAGGTCACATAGATACTTTCTTTTTTTTTTTTTTTTTTTTTAACTGGGGATTGAACGCAGGAGAACTTGGTCACTGAGCCACATCCCCAACCCTGTTTTGTGTTTTATGTAAAGACAGGTCTCACTGAGTTGCTTAGTGCCTTGCCATTGCTGAGGCTGGCTTTGATCTCTGATCCTCCTGCCTCAGCCTCCCGAGCTGCTGGGATTATAAGTGAGCGCCACTGCACCCAGCTTCATTTCACATTTTAATATTTCAAAGCCAGAAATTTTAAATGAAATAGACTGAGTAGTGTGCTTATCAGTATTCACCTAAAATCACTGTGACATTTTAAAAAAAAATTTTTTTTTTTAGTTGTAGATGTACACAATACCTTTATTTATTTTATATGGTGCTGAAGATTGAACCCGGTGCCTTCACACAGGTGAGGCAAGTGCTCAACCGCTGAGCCAGAACCCCGGCCTGACAGTTCATTTTAATCAAGTTATCACTCCACAGCAGGGCAGGAGGAAGGCTGTTAAATCCACAATCATAAAGGAAAGTGACATTTGCAGAGCAGAGATGTATATAATTCAGTTGTTTTTTTTAAATTACTAATTTAAACACGTGTCTCTCAAAACTAGTTATTTTTCTCCAAACATTGTCATTACAACCACTAGTCACTGACTTGACAGTTAATTAAATCCATCCTGATTCTCAAACAGAAGAGAAAGGGTGGACGAAACTTTCAGACTGCTCACAGGAGGAATATGCTAAAAGGCCAGCATGAGAAGGAAGCAGCAGATCGAAAACGCAAGCAAGAGGAACAAATGGAAACTGAGCAGTAAGTATTTTTTTATTCTAAATTTTGGGTTCTTTCTTAAAGCTAGCATGAATTTTTTAAACAATAGACTTCATTTTCCAGACTTTATTAAGCCTTTTGAAGTGAAATTTTTCCCATGTTAGAAAAAATCCTCCATATATGATGAAGATGATATTTCGGGCTTCATTATTTTCTGAGTGAAGGATGAGATTCATGGAGGCAGCACCCTGTGAATTATTTTTCAGTTTAAACTGAAAGTGCAGATAAGTTTTAACAGTTGGTTTTGCAGAAAATTGTACTCATCCTCTCATTTGTGTGAGATATTAAATATAGAGAGTGGTGATAATATATTGGTGGAGAAAGAATGCAGAATATATTCTTATTATACCACCAGCAGGCCTTCCCCTAAAGACCAGCAAAAATAACAAAAGCACAGTTGGAAACCCAGGAAGCCAGTATAAGTAAATCCAGCGGCTGACAGGGTTTACACTGAATGTGTGCAATATAAATCAAGTTCAAATCTGTTTTCCCTTAAGTTTTGATACCTGGAAATGGTATGTACTTACCGTGGGGGATTTCTTTCCTCTTTATTGTATAATATTTTATTAATAGAAGGAAAAATAATAGCAATGATAATGATTGTTAGACTTCATGTCTTTGTTTTTCTGGTTATCTTTAGACTGTCACTTCTGAATTCTTTCTCTGAAATACTTTTCTTTCCTGTGAAACGTCTTACACTCTGACTGAACTTTTTTTTGTTGTTGTTGTTATTTATAGTGAGGAGGTAATTTTATAAACATGCTCTAGGTTACTAAAGACAAAGATAACAAGCAGTGAAACTCTAAACATTCTTGAATAATTTTGTTTTTCTTTATATAATAATCATAAGCCACAAGTCTATAAATACAGCATCTGCCTCTGATTTCTTAGTTGTTCGGAGGCGATATAAGCAGCTTTAGCCTCTAGAAGGGAGTATTTTAAAAAGTGATCTGAAGTTCAGAAGTGTTACTCCCCATTGTTGACTTGGACCACTTCTGTAAATATTCTTTTTTGTTATCTATCCTTCTCTATATTTTCACTGAAAAGTTGGACTGTTTGTTGCTTTTAACTTCATTGTGCTCCCCAAATTAGGGTATAGAATTAGTTGTTGCTTAGTAAATCTAGCCCAATCCTTCTTCAGTATCTCAAAGTTATCTTTTTATGTATTTCAGTTTCTTTTGAATGTCCTCCAATGTAATTTTCTCAAATTCTAATATTTGTGTTTTCTTTCCTTCTCCTGTTATTACAAAACTTTGTACTTGGACAGTTTTGCTCTGTAAAGCATTTCAGATGCAACTTGTGTGAAATGCATTATGCAAAATAAAGTTTATTGTATTGTATTCCCAGCCAAACAACATGTAATCTACAGTAATAAAAAATATATCTCATTTTGGGCTCAAAGCATTAATCCAGTTACTGAAAAGAGAATACAAGTGGAGCAAACAAGAGATGAAGATCTTGAGACAGACTCATTGGACTGAATTTCCCCCTCCCCCCCTTGATGGAAGAATGTTCCAGATTCTAAATTGAGGACTTCATTATTAATGGCATTATTACTGTGTTATGATTGTTAAACAAAATTTCCTGTAAGGTACACACTACATCCTAAGGTCTGCCATCATTCCTGTTAAGTTTTTTACCAAGCTTAAAATGAAGCTTTGTGTTTGAAAGTTATAACAAGCCTAGATGAAGATGGTGGTTGTACATTATTTCATTTAGAAAATATAAAAATTCATTTTGTTTTGAAGCTAGGTATTAACTGGAATAGCTATACACCCCTGAGAATGGGGCAGTTGTGCCCTTCCCTTGACATTCCTTGTTGTTTAATTCTTTAGAATCTTAATGATTGTTTTTTTTAAATCCTGAGAGATTAAACAGTAGACTTGTTAAGAAAAAAAAATGAAACTGTAACCAAAATTTTAAAATAAAGTTTTTTTAAAAAAAAAAACCTGATTTTTAGATATTTTTTGTTCTTGTCTATTTTAATTGGTTTATAGTATGGCCTGAACACCAAGCCAAGGTACTAGAAATTACGATTTCAATTTTAAACGGTTATTTTTGTGATTCATAGTAAAATGGTACCTTTTCATTTGAAATGGTATATAAATGTTAGTGGATGTCATTTAATTTGATATTGGCTTCCCCTTCCCCAATTTTTAAAAAATTTCATAGGTGTCTTAAAACAGTATTTTAAATCTTGATGCTTACTTCAAAATCTCTTAAATTACCTGCACTTTGGAGATGTGGTGAACAATTAAATTGGTCTGTTTTGTTTTTGTTGTGCTGGGATCAAACCCAGAGAGCCTCATGTTGTAGGTAGTCGCTCTACCATTGAGCTACAACCCCCAGTCCTAAATTGGTCTGTTTTAATGTGCTTCTTTTAAAAATAATTGTGATGTAGAATCCATTAAACATTTATAGTATTCTCTTCCCATTGTGGACTGTTTGATCTGAAAGTGGGCTTTTAACATATTTCATGTTGGAAAGAAAATTTCACTGTGATAGTTCCAAAATAATTTTGTGAAGTCACTAAAATAACAGATTGTTAGATTTAATTTAGCATATTAAGTTTTGCTTATATTTGTACTAATGCTGTGGAACTCTGGTTCTGAACACTGTAATCAATTCTTTGTGGTCTAATGTATCAATTTATTATTAAAGAAAAATTTTTATTTACATAAGGGATTGTGGGCATTTGGTAATCATAGTCACAAAGTTCCAATGTTTTGAAATATTTGTGTTAACATTTGATAGGCAGAATAAAGATGAAGGAAAGAAGCCAGAAGTTAAGAAAGTGGAGAAGAAGCGAGGTTAGTTATTTCACTTTCTAAGATGTATAAAAGCATACATAGAAAGTTATAGACAATTTTTTGTGATTGGTTTTGGAATCAACGTCATTTTCTTTTTTGGTACTGGAGATTGAACTCAGGGGCACTCGACCACTGAGCCACATCCCCAGCCCTGTTTTGTGTTTTATGTAGAGACAGAGTCTCAGCCATTGCCGAGGTTGGCTTTGAACTCGCAATTCTCCTGTCTCAGCCTCCCTAAGTGCTGGGATCACAGGCTTGCACCACCACACCCGGCTTCAGCGTCATTTTCTTATATCCTAGAAAAACATTCTTTAAGATTCCTGATGAATGCCATATCAATTACATTGTACTTTAAGCATAACCAGGTGAATTTACTGAAGAGTTACTTTTGTATTTTATTTTATTTATTTTTTGGTACTGGGGACTGAACTCAGGGGCACTCAACCACTGAACCACATCCCCAGCCCTATTTTGTGTTTTATGTAGAGACAGGGTCTCGCTGAGTTGCTTAGTGCCTCGCCGTTGCTAAGGTTGGCTTTGAACTCGGGATTCTCCTGTCTCAGCCTCCCTAAGTGCTGGGATTACAGGCTTGAGCCACTGCGCCCGGCACTTTTGTATTTTTACATTTGTCATTTGATGTCAGATTTATCTGACTTAGACAAAAGCTAAACACTTGCCCATTTTTGTCAAATTGCTTAATTAGGGTTAAGTGTGTAAAGTAAGGTGCTTTAAGAATTGGTGTGTAAACTGGGCACGGTGGCGCAAGCCTGTAATCCCAGCACTTAGGGAGGCTGAGGCAGGAGAATCGAGAGTTCAAAGCCAGCCTCAGCAACGGCGAGGCACTAAGCAACTCAGTGAGACCCTGTCTCTACATGAAACACAAAATAGGTCTGGGGATGTGGCTTAGTGGTTGAGTGCCCCTGAGTTCAATCCCTGGTAGCAAAAAAAAGAAAAAGAATTGGTGTGTAGAGTTCATTGAATGCAGACAATGGCAAATCTTGTGCTTTTATGCTATTTGTTGCTTTCCAAACGGTATCTATGAAAAATTGCAGGTAACTCCTGATTCTTAAGCTATTTTTCATCTATAAAGAGTTTCTTAGTAAAGAATATATTTTTTAAGAAGCCACCATTTCTTTCCATTATAAAGCAGACTATACAAAAATGTTGGTTTTGGAAAAACTATTCACTGTTTTTCACATATTTTAATTTATAGAAACATCAATGGATTCTCGGCTTCAAAGGATACATGCTGAAATAAAAAATTCACTCAAAATTGATAATCTTGTAAGTGTTTAACTTCATTTAAAAATACAGTGCTGCTTTTATAGCTTAATTTTTGTTTCTTATTAATTTAAGATAAAAGGGACAATCACTGGTTATTTTGTACTGCCTTGACTTTTAAAAATCTTCAAAAATAGATTATAAATGCTGTGAAATAATTAACAATTACTGTTTTGTCATGAAGGATGTGAACAGATGCATTGAGGCCTTGGATGAACTTGCTTCCCTTCAGGTCACAATGCAACAAGCTCAGAAACACACAGAGATGATTACAACCCTGAAAAAGGTAAGTGATTTCAAGTCAAGTCACGTAGGCTTTTAACACTTTCACATTACTTCATTTAAAAAACAGTGTAAGTAAACAATTCCAGAAACAATTCTAAATATATATTGTTTTCTTAGATACGCCGATTCAAAGTTAGTCAAGTTATCATGGAAAAGTCTACAATGTTGTATAACAAGTTTAAGAACATGTTTTTGGTTGGTGAAGGAGATTCTGTCATCACACAAGTGTTGAATAAATCTCTTGCTGAACAGAGACAGCATGAGGAAGCGAATAAAACCAAAGATCAAGGGAAGAAAGGGCCAAACAAAAAGCTAGAAAAGGAGCAAACAGGTACGTATAATCTGAGGCCAGTTTTTTAAAAACTGTTTGCCAGGATTTCTTATTAAAAATGGTTTGCCAGGGGCTAGGGCTGTAGCTCAGTGGTAGAGTGCTTGCCCAGCATGCGTGAGGCACTGGGTTCGATCCTCAGCACCACATATAAATAATGAATGAATAAAATAAAGATCCATCAACAACTAAAAACAAATTTAAAAAAAAATGGTTTGCCAAGCAAAGGATGTAGCTCAGTGGTAGAGCACTGGCCTGTGCTTGAGGCCCTAGGTCCAGTCCCCAGCACGGAACTGGATGAGCGGGTATTAAAATAGCTTTGCTACGTAGGCAAAATGTCAGCTTATAAAGTCAGAGTTCTAACAAAAAAATCATAGTTAACGAGGGAAATGACTGAAGGAATGTTTCTTTTAAAGCTATCCACAAGATTGCCTCCTCATCCCTAGAGGACTCACTTCATAGTCCAACTTTCATTTCTCACCACAGAAAACAAAACAAAGCCAATCCACAGGGTTCAATAACTTTTCAATCAATACAGCATCACACTAGCCCGGGCATGGTGGTACACGCCTGTAATAGCAGTGGCTTGGGAGGCGAAGGCAGGAGGATCCCAAGTTCAAGGTCAGCCTCAGTAATTTAGCAAGGCCTTAAGCAACTTTACGAGACCCTGTCCCAAAATAAGTGCCCCCTGGGTTCAATCCCCAGTACCCCAAACAAAACAAAAAAACCAAACATCATCACAGGTAGAGACTGAAAGTTGCTATATTTACAGCTGATATGGGTATTCTGTTTGATTCTACTGTGCTTAGTCCTGCTGAGCACTTTATTGTATACATGGTTTTTTCTACTGCATAAGTGCTTACGTGTAAATAAGAAAATGATTGCTTATAGATAACCTATAAATGTAGTCAAGAAAGATGGTAATGCCAAACCACCACAGATATCCACATAGGTGGCTGAGGTATTGACATACTTTTGCTCATTGATGGTTTGTGTACATGTAAACTATTTCATATGCAAAATGATAAAAGTGTGTTAAGTTGTTCATTAAACAGAATTCATGTTTAGGTTTGGGTCCCATCCCCAGGATATATTATGTACATGAAAGTATTCCAAAATCCAAGCTTCTGGATAAGGAAATAGTCAGCGTACATGTTTATTATAGTTTTTGTGCCCCAAAAGCTTTCTCCACACCTAAACATTATTTTAAAGCAAATTCAAGCCATGCCATTTTACCCCTAATAGTTCAGAATATCTCTGAAGAAGTCTGAAAACAATCATAGTATCATTATGACCTTCAATTCCATGTTAATGAACATCTTAATTGTGGCTATTTGAGGTAAAAATATTTCAAAAGCAGTTGGTTTTTTTTTTTTTTTTTTATAACTCATTAGAGAATGTTTTTTGAAAGATTGAGATTTACAGGAAAGCCCTATGGTTTACTTTAATATTAGATAATCATCTCAATTAGGAATACTTGATTCACACTTTTCTCTACAAGCTGGTATAAGTCATAATAATGTGAAGAATTTTGTACCACGTAGTAATCTTAATAGTAACAAGTAGAAAAATTTATTAATAATCCAATTATTCCTTTATCCATAAACACATGTACTAACTTTATTTCTGTGCTTTAGCAGCACAAAGGACTTTGACGGTGTTACTTGACAGTGAAGCTGTCCTGTTTATTCCTGTTTTTTGAAATGGCATCAAAACCCAATCCTAAAATTCATGGGAGGGCTAAATCACAATGTAGTTTAAAATAAAAGACTTAAGTGTTAGAAACTTAAGAGCCATGTTTTATTTTTTATATTGAATCTTAATTTAAGTATTATTTTGTAAGGTCTAACAAAGTTTTTCCATTGGAATTCTTTAAAGGTTCAAAGACTCTAAATGGAGGATCTGATGCTCAAGACAATAATCAGCCACAGCATAATGGAGATAGCAATGAAGAAAGCAAAGACAACCATGAGGCCAGCAGTAAGAAAAAGTGAGGACATGTCTTAATGGGTCTTCGTGTGTGTGTGTGTGTTTTGAGGTGGGGTTTTGCTGGCTGTGAACTCATGTGCTCAAGTGATCCTCCTGACTCAGTGTCCTGAGTAGCTGGGACTACAGGTGTGCAGAGTGGTGCCTGGATCATGTTTTTTTCTTATTCAAGTTTTTAATTAGTATTGTTCCAAGGTGTTTTGTATAAGGAGTCATGCTCCTCCCAATCCCCAAGTACTGCGGGTAGAACCTAGGGTTTCATGCATGCCTGTAAGCACTCTACACTAAACTATACTGCCAGTAGGGGTTAGAGTTTGATCACTTAATCCCTGAATTCAGTGAGGAAATTGTAAATTGGCAAGACAGGGGTCTCGGGATGTAGTTCAGTGGTAGAGTACATGCTAAGGCCGTGGTTTCAAGTCTCTAGCACCAAAAACCCCAAAAAGCTTGTGTACAACTGGGGGCTGGGGTGTGGCTCAATGGTAGAGTGCTTGCCTAGCATGGGTGAGGCACTGGGTTTGATTCTCAGCACCACATATAAACAAAATCAAGGTCCATTGACAACTAAAAAATATTAAAAAACAAAAAACTTGTGTACAACTAATTTGCTACTGTACTCAAAATGGAGATAGGAAATTCTGTGAAAACCATTTTTCTCTGGACTATATACATGGCTTTTTGTTGTGCTGTGTATATTCACAGCCCCGATTATCAAGTTAGTGCTTTGCTTTCATACTTTCCTCAATTGTGAAAAGATAATGCATTAACAGATTTAGAATCATAGATTATTTTATACTATAATCCCACTCTAATTGGCTAGACAACTGTAGTTGTCTAAATTTTTTTTTTGGTACTGGGGATTGAACTCAGGGGTACTCGACCACTGAGCCACATCCCCAGCCCTATTTTGTGTTTTATGTAGAGACAGGGTCTCACTGAGTTGCTTAGCACCTCGCCATTGCTGAGGCTGGCTTTGAACTCGCGATTCTCCTGTCTCAGCCTCCCTAAGTGCTGGGATTACAGGCTTGAACCACCGCGCCCAGCGTCTAAATTTTTGTTTGAGGATGTGGAAATCAAGCATCTCTTCAAATTGTGGAACTAAGAAATCTTGTCCATGTATGTCGGCATCAGATAAAAATTCTCATTCTTTAAAAAGAGAGGGTCCAGTTTAAAGCTTGAAAAGGCCTCTTCTATGATGCTTCCCTGAGTTTTTGTGATCTTCATATTACTTTAGGAAGAAGGTATAACAGGGTAAAATCTTGAAAAAATGATGTGTCTTAACTAAAAAGTTTTTTGTTTTATCTTTTGGTGGTTTTAAAAATGTAATGCAGATTTAATGCCTTTTTCCTTAGGAGAAAACCCTAATCCCAGTTGTCACACCTATCTTTCCTCCTTTTTCTTTAGGCCATCTGGTGAAGAGAGAGAGACTGAGATATCTCTGAAGGATTCTACACTAGATAACTAGTTGACATACCTGGAATATAAAGAACATTTGAAAAGTTTGTAATGGTTTTCCTTTGAAATATTTAGATTGCTGAAAGTTTTAAATTTTTTATAAGCATAGGTTTTGATGTCTATAACTTGTTTTGAGGGAGATAATCCCTGTATCTTTGTTTAAAAGTAATTAAACATTATTGCTATTGTACTTGTGCAGTATTAACAGCTACATTATACAGTAAATGTTGGGGGGTAATCCACTTAGAAATGTTAAACTGCTTTTCCAGACATGGTTGTAGCATATTTTCAATTAGTGTGTGTATGTTAATGTGTAATTGGTAGTAAAACAGTTACATTTTTTAAACTGCTACTTGTATAAATCCTCTTTTCCCAAATACTGTGGGTTTTGTGCATAGTTTTTACAAATCTTGGACTTACCAGACTGTCTTTTCACTGTGGGTTTTGTAGAAGTTGAGCATTTTTATGGTTGATAAAATGTTACTTCTATACAAGTACTCACTCCCTCCTTTTTATCAAAAGTAGTTCATTTTAATCTCAATTGACATTGTGTTCCATTATCCTGTTTTGTTTTTTAAACAGTGTCATCTGTATTCCTTTTTATCCAATCGAGGTCAAACTGATAGTTCTGTGAGGTTCAACTTAGGTTACCTTTTGAAGATAATTTAGTTTTGTGGCTGGGAATTCAGTGAAGGCATATAACTTCCCTGCAGAGAACAGACTGGGTATATATAGGAATGAATCTGATTTTAGAGTTCAACCATCTAAGATCCTCTACAGGCACTAATAACTAAAACTAAAAATGTTTATTTTTGAGAAATGTCTTAAGTCACATTCATTAAGGAAGTCACAAAGTAGTATTTTTTTAATTGGAAAAAAGTTAATCCATGATGCTTATGTGGTAAATATAAATAAATGCTATATAAAGAAACCTATTTGAAAATGTGGCTATATTAGAAGGGAATTTGTATTTTCATTTCTATATCATATATGTAACAGGGTTACAAAAATAGAAATATTAGTTGCTCCAAGGTAGTACTTTGACAAGTCTGTATTTTGATGTATATGGACTAAATCAGGAAGAAGCAATGTTAACACAAAATTTAATGATCTGTTAACTAAAGGATAGCATTTCTAAGATATTTTAAATATTAGGTCAGTTGGTGGTTTACAATAGGTAGGTAGATACATTTTGAAACACTTATGAATATGGGAAAATGACTTAATACCAATGTTTGTAACATGCGTTGTAAGTTTTGATCTGGATAGTTATTTTCATCTATACAATTTGAATTATTTGGATAATTGAATTTTTGCTTTTTAGAGTCTTAGAATGGAGCTAAGACCCACTGTTTTGAGGGAAATCTGCTATTACATTATATACCAGTCATCTGTTTTGTCCTAACAGTTTTAACTTTTTAGATTTATTCTAGTTAAGCCATAAGTGTCAAATGTGTAAACTTGTTTTGATTAAAGAATTTTTCTATCAAACTCTATTAGTAAATTACTTCTTTGCTGTTTTAAGAGTTTAAGGAGATAATTTTTTAGTTGTCTGGTTATTGATGCTGTTTGAGGACATAGGGTTAACTAAACAGTAAGCACAAGATGATTTAAAAATAAAGGAAATATTTATTTTTTTGTTCCCTCTCCCCCTTTTTTCTTGTGACCCAACAGATCTATAGTTTTACCAAGAAGCCACAGAATGTTCAACTTCTGGAGATAGGCTGACCTTGCTCTAATCAGTTAACTTTCTTTGAAATTTTCTTTGTCGTAGGCTGATTCATGGATAACTGCCACTCTCAGGACTCACCAAAAAAGTTGTAAGAATCATCATCAAGACCTTTAAGGCGAATTGACTCAATTTATATTCCTATATAATTCCGTAGCTAATTTTCAATGGGGCAGCTACCCGCCCCCCCCAAATATGTATAATCTCTAAACAATACCTTTTGTGTATTTGATCATTGGAAAACATTTGGAAGAGTAAGAATTGATTGCTTAAGGTTTTCTCAGGTGCTTGGAGAAATCTCAGCTTATACCACCTGAAGCAGAAAACCTGAGTTTCTATGTATGAATAATTTGATCACAGTATCTTAAGGATTAGCTATTGTATCTAATGAAATACGTACATTTTTTTAAACTAAAAATGTTCCTACCCATATACACCCACTTACCTGGTTAAAGATGTCAGCTCAAGAGGTCGGCTATCTAATTCTAGATAAGAGCAGAGCAAAGGCTTTTTTTTAATAGCTCTGTGAGGACTTTGCTAGCAAGTTGTGTTCAATTGGCGAGAGACTGAACTAATAGTGAGCACATCTCTAAACCCTTAAAAAATGAATAAACCACTAATAGGCTTTGTTTATATTTGTCTCGTGTAATTCTCCAACACTAATGACCGACCTTTCCCCCAGTAAAACTGCAGTGTCTTATTATCCCTAAAGGAATCTGAAGCCTGAGAAAGGTATTAAAAGAAATAGTTAACTGCTTTTCTGTTTCATCTTTTGTATGCACCTTGTATCAAAATTAAGTTCATTACATTTTCTTATTTATTCATTGATGTATGTAATTCATGTGTGAAGTATGGTGTGTTTAATAAGCATAAAGAAAAGCCGCTTTGGATTTTGGGGGGTTTTTTTGGTCTTGTTTCTTTTAGTTGTTGATGTATCTTTATTTTATTCATTTATTATTTATATGTGGTGCTGAGGATCGAACCCAGTGCCTCACACATGCTAGGCAAGTGCTCTACCACTGAGCTACAGCCCCAGCCCCTGGATTTGGATTTTTTTTTTTTTTTTCTAATTGTTTTTTGGCTTAAGTTGGTGTGGGATACCCACATAACTCATAGGTAACACTGGCAAATTGTGGTATAACCTGGTTCCTGTCAGTTTCACCATGAAACAATAGTAGAAACTTACTGAATCTTTGGATAAGTTAAAGAACTATCAGAAGAGCATTCTCAATAAATTATAAAATAAGATTGCATTATGATAATTAACTTGCTGGCATTTGCTGTTGTGAGAATATGAAATGAAAATGAATCAAAGCAAACACACCCTTGCATATTAATGCAAGATGTATAAGCTATGCAGTATTAAAAATAAATTTTACCTGTGGACCTTTAGGAAGTGGGTAAATCACTCATTTGTCTTAAATATGATTTTTCAGCAGAATTTTCTATCTATTCAATGTTACTGGCACCACTGGATTCAGGAAAGTAAAAATTTAGGCACAGTGTAAAGCAGCCATTGACTTAATATTGTATATGTGGCATTAAGTCCATGAATCATACTTCACTGTCAATCTTTGAAGCAGGCTTACAGGCTTCATCAGTTTTTGACTTAATATGGTAAATGTCTTTTCTCAGCCATCCAGAGACATGTGCAATTCAGCTGAATTTAAATATAACCTAGGAGAGAGAAAGTGAAAATTAAATATTTACAATTTACAAAGTATTCCTTGAAGTATTAAACAGTGTTAAATTTTCCAATGAAAAAAGTTTCCAGAAAATATTCTGATCAGTTTCAAGCTAGGTGTGTGGTACACTCCTATAATCCCAGCTTCTTGGGAGACTGAGGATGGAGGATCAAGAGTTAAAGTCTAGTAGCAAAACACCACCTCAAAAATAAACTTTCTCTAAGTTGTAGGAGTAGGTAAATGGAGGAGCTGGGTTAGGAAACCATTCTTTCCTTTTCCTCTTTTTGAGAATATTGTTACATACTACTGAGTATTATATTGCTCACAAATAAGTTATCAATCCACTGGGTCTTGATTTTTCCGTCTCCATGGTTATGCCAAATCTGTTTTCTTTCAATCATAATATTAAATTGACATATTTTAAACTCAGCATTTGTGATATATACAAATTTCAAGTGAGGCTTCGTTTTTAATAGTGTGATGATATGTGTACATACTCAAGCTTTTTACATTCATTGTTCATGTATCTAGGGAGTCTAAGAATGTCTTATGTGCTTACTCATATCAAGATAAAAGTTAACATCACAAAAGAGGCCACTGTAATATTAAATTACACAATAGCTATTCTTATATTATTCACAAAATAATTACTCTTGTTTTTAACTTCTCCCTAATTTTTATTACAGATATTTAAAGGATCTTTACCTTGGAAGCCTCATGGTAGAAGGTGTAGCAATTACATTCTTCAAAGAATTTTCAAAATATTTCCACCGCTTGATTGTATCGATTATATCATTAGCAAAAAACACTCAGGATACAGAATGAATAGGCAAGCCATGGACTGGGAGAAAATAATCAGAATTTGTGTATGTGACAAAAGATTTATATATTCAGAATACATGAAGTACTTCTACAACAATAAGATAACCCAATTAAAATGAGTAAAAAGCACTAAATAAAAAATACATTCTGGAATAAATACTAAGTGAAATAATTTAACATTTTTCTAAACATCTGGACCTTTTTTTAATTAAAGGTTCCAGGATCAACATAAGGATAAGCAAGGAATTCCCCCAGTTTGTTGCCTTCTGAATCGTAGTGGAGCATTCGGAAGCAAACATCACAAAAGAAACATGGGTCCTCTGGTGCAAAACTGTCACTGTTCGTCACCCATCTGTAGTTTTTAGAAAGAGATGTATGTCATTATAAATCAAGTTTTTTTATGTAAACATTCTCACAATTATCAGTCCACATAATTACTATTTAAGGCAAAGGGGCATCATCTAACACTAATGCTTCTGCTTTGTAAAACTTCCTTTTAAAGGTAAGTAGAGAAAACTGTAAATCTCAAAATGTATACTCAAAAGCATACATTTTCCATGACATAACCTGTCCTCCAGGTATTCTATTTATTCTAAAAGACAATCTTAATATAAATGCAATGTATGGTGATCAAGTCAAGGTGATTAGCATTCACATCTTAAACATTTTCATGCTGGGAAACTAAGACTCTTCCACTTATATTGAAATATATCAAATTGTAGACTACAGTTATGTTATTGTACTGTGGAAAAATATGGAACGTGAATTTGTCTCTTGTCCCACCTGTACTGTTCCAATTTTAATATGTGTGCTTTTAAAAACAATTCCTTTTTAAACTGG
This sequence comes from Geosciurus inauris, assembly GCA_004024805.1. NCBI lineage: Eukaryota > Metazoa > Chordata > Mammalia > Rodentia > Sciuridae > Geosciurus > Geosciurus inauris. The sequence continues at coordinate 16,062 of PVHX01020896.1, read as the reverse complement.
TAAATTAGTACTTAAATTAGTACTGTTTAATTTGAAAACACAAATGTTTTAACCTAGAATTGAAGATTAAAAAATTACATTCTGTATTGGACAAAAAAGGGAATGTGTGCAACATTATTCAACTGAGATTGTTTTGGGATTGAGAATGTTCACGTTTCACAGGAAGATGAAAATACTACTTTTCAGTCTAACTGAAGTCTGCATTTCAGGGAATGTTTGCTTTTAATATCCCCTGATTTTCATCTTGATCTGGTAAACTGATTCATGTTGTTTTCCTATTGATCCTTTAAAAGTATATTGTGGTCAGGAACCCCAAACAAACTTAAGGTACTAAGTTCTTCCTATTCTGAGTAGTTTCCAAACTTTTTTACTTTGACCTATGGTAGGAAACACCTTGTAATCTCAACATGCAAAATCACATAAAGCAAAAACGTTTAAAGAAAACCATATTTTGATCTCACTGTATACACATACATATTTTTTTACATAGTTTTCTTCCATTGAGGAAAAGTTGTGGGATAAAGCTGATTTTGTGAACTGTAAGCAAAAGATAGCATAGTTTCAGGCCTAAAGTCCAACTCACCCCTGCGCATAAGACATATTATCTAGTTCTTCATTTAAAAAACACTTGTTAGCATGTAGGAGGCCCTGGGTTCAATCCCCAATACAAAACAAACTCATTAACTGGTTTTGCAGTATACCCTAACTAGATAAAATCCTTTATTTACAATTCAAAGTGTACAAATCCTTTGATCCATAACAACACAAATACCAAAATTAAAAAGTACTTAAGTATTAAAAACTAATATTTCTCAAAGGAAAAAAAGTACATATCACTCACCTAGCTGTGTACATTTTACAAACAAAACATTTTCTGGTCCACAGCCAGTGTTTCTTGGTAAGAAGGGGATAAAGTGTTCTATCCAGGCAGTCGTCATGGTGTACAAGCCTGTTCATTGGAAAATGAATGAAGATATTAAAGTGCAAATTTTCATTTCTCTGTTCTTCTGTATTAGAGACGTAGATACATTTCCCAATTTTTGGTTACAAAAATTTGTAAACCTGGGAAACTTGTTTTACTCCTAGGTTTGAGAAGAGGGGGACCATTAATACTTGCAGCTAGGTCACCACTGCTACTACAGTGTTGGCAAAGAGGTAAACTGTCATTGCAATGCAAAGGGAAAAGGGAGGGAGTCTGTCACCCACTCCAGAGAGCATTTTGGATGAAACAAGGTGTTCTTTCCTATGAGACTTCAGGTTCCCTTTATACTAATAGGAACTGCAACCGTCTTGGAGCTACTGTACACAGCATCTCTCAAGTGTATTCCATCGTAATTCTTGTTCTGCTTACAGTACCTACCTTTTAATGGAACATAGTTTAAACAAGGCTGCTCAGTGATACTTTACCTAGATTAATTGGTTGTTCACATGGTCTGTGTTTAATGTCTCCATTAAAAATCCAAATCTCAGGGCTGGGATTGTGGCTCAGTAGTACAGCACTTGCCTCACATGCGTGAGGCACTGGGTTCGATCCTCAGCACTACATAAAAATAAAGATATTGTGTCCGTCTACAGCTAAAAAATATTTTTAAAAAATCCAAATCTCATGCCTAGTATATGAATCAATGAGATTTTAGTTTTAGGTGTCAGAACTATAAAACTTAAGAAACTAATTGGAAGTCAGTCTCCACCCTGACACTAATCAGCTGCATGGCTTTGGGTAAATGCCTTAAACCATAATGGACCAATTCAGACTCTTCATCTGAAAACTTAAAAAACTGCCAGGTTATCATAAGGGTCTAAAATTTGGTTTTGGTTTCTTTTTTTTCCTTTTTGTTAAGAAAGGGTATCAAACTTTGAAACAAAGCTTTGTCTTCAGAAAATGATTAAACCTTTGACAACTCATACTGTGGAATGGCATTAAATGGTTAAATCAACCTATAAGATGAAAATGACCCTTGTGAATTACGTACACAAATTTCTCAGCAAAGTCTCTCAGTGCAAGCTCTTAATGAGTGTAGCTGCCTTTCCTCAAAACTGAGACACAATTTTTTCTTTTGTTGACCAATTCATCAACATGTTCCCTTGAGTTTAAATGCCATTTTTTATCCTTCAGCTTTAGAATGACACTGGTTACAGCAGTATGCCCACATTATAAGATCATCAGAGAAGAGCGATCACCTATCTTTTTCCTTTTCGTGGTGGTGCTAGGTAGAACCCAGCTTCCACACGTGCTGGTTAGTCTGTGGTCTACCACGGCCAGGCTTCCTCATCCCGTTTCCATCTTATGTCTGTCATAATGCAGGCACATTCCCCCTCGTTTGAATGGAAGAGTAGGCAGAGTGGCTTATCCATCACCAAAGACAAATGTAAATAGAGGTCACATAAATCTGAGGTTAACTCTCCTGGCTCTGGCCTGACCCACCATTATTCTTCCCTAGGGACAATGTGTTCTATTCTTAGTTTTTCAAAAAATAATTTAACTTCTCCACTTTTCCTTTACATAATTAATCCACCTAAATCATAAAATTTACTCTTTGAGGGGGAGGTAGGCACTGAAGATTTAACTTGGGGGCACTAGGCCATTGAGCCACATCCCCAACCCTATTTGGTATTTTACTTAGAGGCAGGGTCTCACTGAGTTGCTCAGCAAGCACCTCGCTGTTGATGGCTTTAAACTCGAGATCCTCCTGCCTCAGCCTCCCAGCCACTGGGATTACAGGCATGCGTCACGGTGCCCAGTTTACAATTTACTCTTCTTGTGTAACATTTTGTTTTCTAACTACTAAATTTCTCATGTTTCCATTTGTTTAATTTGCAATGTACATGTCACTAATTCAGCTCTCTATTTTCTGCCTGAACAGGAACAACATATCCATCAGGGCTAAAACAACAAAAGGAATTTCCTTGGGTCTATCTTCTCAGACATGCCTCTTCCATCCTCCATGCACCTGGCTCTAGTCTCTGGATCTCTCGTATTTGATTTCACTTTTCCATTATTCTAAGAATTCTCTCTAGGTCTTATCAGGCACTGCATCCCACACCTTTATCGTGGCTGACTATTTATGAAGTACTCCCTGTGATAGCTTCCTAAGAATGATTAACAGAGATATAAAATTTTGGAGACTGATCACTAAAACCCAAAAAGAGAAAGATGGACTTTCTAGAAGCATCAGTTCCTGTTATTATTATAAAAACAGGTATAGCATTGTTCCATTAAAAACTTAAAATGGTCTCAGAATGAATCAAAGCAGCAGTAAAGCAAGACTTATTGTTACATATTGGTCCTTCTTAAATGGAGATTTCCTAAATAAAGAAATTAATAACCTTACTCAGGAGGAACAAAGATATTAGCTATGCAAAATACTGAACGAATCCCAAAATTTCGTTTAGACTACTTTAGCTCCTTCCGAATTTAAACCCTTATCAAGGCATTTAAGAATTTACATTCATCAACTATTAGAATTACCCCTCTCTTCGGTTCTCTCTATCTTTTTTTGGTACCAGACTGAACCCAGGGGTGCTTAACCACTGAGCCACATCTCCAGCCTTTTCTTTTATATTTTATTCGAGACAGGATCTTGCAGAGTTGCTGAGGCTGGGTTTGAACTTGGCGACCCTTCTGTTCCTGCCTCAGTCCCCTGAGTTGTTGAGATTACAGGTGTGTACCATTGTCCCTGGCATCTGTTTTCTTTTTTTGATACTGGGAATTGAACCTAGGGGCTCTGAATGACAAAGCTTATCTCTCAGCCCCTTTTATTTTTGATTTTTAGAGTGTCTAAGTAGCTGAGGCTGGTCTTGAACTTGAATCCTCCTGCCTCAGTCTCCTGAGTTGCTGCAATTTCAAGCATATGCCACTGTGTCCAGCTCCCAGCTTCTCTCCTTTGAATTTTGGCAAAAAGACAAAAAAATAAATAGGGTTGGAAGTGTAGGCCAGTGGTACTTGCCTAGGATGCATGAGGTCTCAGGTTTGATTCCCCCAGCACCACAGGGAGAGAAAAAACATTGAAACCTAGGAATATCCACATAGTAGCAAAGGGCCTACATGATACACAAAATGGATGAACACTTTATATGCAAATGGAGAAACTTTTAAAAGAATTTACAGATTTTTAAACCTGTAATAAAAAGTGTCTCTTATAGATTAAGATGCAAATGGACACAAAAAATTGGTCCCTGCATGGAAAACAAGACATTTTTGCTGCTCCCAAGCCAAGCTGTGGTAAAAATTCCTCTTATTTTTTAAAAAAACTACTTGTGCTTTTATAGTGTGAAATAAAGAGAAGGAAAATTGAGTAACAGTGTGCTGCCACCTACCTTATGTCTGTAATGACAACAACATGTTCACAGTCTCCTTGGTGACAATATAAGTAAGGAAAACCCAGCTTAATATTCAGGTCATTGAAGGTGAAATCTTCCATTCTAGCAGTCTGAAACTTTCCATATCCTCTATCATGGGACTCTGACCACTCAATGATAGTTCTGAGGAGAAAAAAGGCCAGAATCTATCACTGCTCCACAGAAAATTTAAAGTGAAAGGAAATGATTAAGTGGCTGCAGAATTTCACACCAGCTGGCTCACCCAATTAACTGGACAGATGCCACCTTGACAGGAAGACCATATCAGTTCATACATTCTGGAATCAGAAACATTGAATTTTCTTCATCTGTTAGAGCCCTTTCCTTTGTTGTGGTACCAGGGATTGAACTCAGGGGCACTTGAACACTGAGCCGCATCTCCAGCCCTATTTTATATCATATTTAGAGATAGGGTCTTACTGAGTTGCTTAGCACCTTGCTGTTGCTGAGGCTGGCTTTGAACTTGCGATTCTCCTGTCTTGTCCTCCCAAAGTGCTGGGATTACAGGTGTGTGCCACTGTGCCCGGCTCCCTTTCCATCTCTTAGCCTCTCACAACCAACCAATTTACTGGAGGCTGGGTAATGCATATCACTTGAGCTTGAAATGCAAAATACATAACAATGCTACTCATTTCATTTTGGACAACATATTTTTCACAAAACTGTAAATGTAACAAGATTAAATATTTTAAATATTTCTTAAGTTTCACAATTTTTTAAAATATTTTTTGTTGTAGATGGACACAATATATTTATTTTTATGTGGTGCTGAGGATTGAACCCAGTGCTTCACGCATGTGAGGCAAGCACTCTACCACCGAGCCACAATCCCAGCCCCAAGTTTCACAATTTCTAATACAATAAATACAGTTATAATCCATATAAGTGATAGCTCCTTGGGAACCTCAATCATTTACTCTAGGAAGGAGAGCTGAGACCAAGTTTGAGAACTGCTATATTAAAATATAGACTGGGGCTGGGATTGTAGCTCAGCAGTAGAGCGCTTGCCTTGCATGCGTGAGGCCCTGGGTTCGATCCTCAGCACCACGTATAAAGCAATAAAATAAAGACATTGTGTCCATAAAAAAAATTTCAAAAAAAAATAAAATAAAATATAGACTGAAGCCAAGCACAGTAGTATACACCTATAATCTCAGCTACCAGGAAGGCTGAAGCAGACCACAAGTTTGAGGCTGGCCTCAGCAACTTAGCAAGACCGTCTCAAAATAAAAAAGGGCTGGCGACACAGCTTATTGGTAGAACACCCTGGGTTTGATCCTCAGTACCACAAACAAAGTGGGAACAGTGGGGCTATAAAGCAAGCATTTATATTAACTGCTCAGAAAAAAGTGCAAATATATGGTCTTCACTGATAGTGGAAGTATGATCTAATTAAAATGGTACTAGAGGTGGATTCTTATATGTTATATGCCAAAACACCATTATATATTCATTCACCTAGGACAGACAACAGTATGTACTGAACAAGCAGAAGAAATAGTTTACGTAAAGACTGGAGATTAGCCGGGCGCAGTGGCGCAAGCCTGTAATTCCAGCACTTAGGCTGAAACAGGAGAATCCCAAGTTCAAAGTCAGCCTCAGCAACGGCGAGGCATTAAGCAACTCAGTGAGACCCTGTCTCTACATAAAACACAAAATAGGGCTGGGGATGGGGCTCAGTGGTCAAGTGCCCCCGAGTTTAATCCCTGGTACCAAAAAAAAAAAAAAAAAAAAAAAGACTGGAGATTAATAAAATCTTAGTGGGACTTAAATCTTTTTAGATATATATAATTTCAATATGAAATTTACAAAATTCCTTGGCAAAGATCCTTAATAGACCAATAATAGGATTTGTGGAGCTATCATTACTTTTAGAACTAGAAATAGGAAAAGACTTAGAGAAGATTTTTGGAAACTATACCTGCTCAAATCTCTGCATTCCGGGTATCTTTTATCATTGTAGAATGTTCCCTCAAAATAAAAGAAGGCTGATTTGTATAGGTCCTACAAAAAAATAAATGGTAATGAGAGAAAGCCTACTCTTAATTATGGAATTACTCTAAGCATTTAAAATCTGTATAACATAAAACCACATATATTACAGCAACTTCACGAAACTTTAAAGATGGGCTCAGGTCATAAATTTGTCTAAAATTTAATGGGAATCTACTGTGTGTGAAAAGTACTGTTAATTTTCAAGGCCTTTTCAATTTTACTCTATTGTTGGAGGTGGTTTTTCTTTTTTTCTTTTGTTCCAGGGACTGGACAGTTCTAAACTACTGAGCTACATCCCCAGCCCTTTTTATTTTTGATTTTGAGATAGGGTCTTGCTAAGTTACTTAGGGCCTCGATAAATTGCTGAGGTTGGCTTTGAACTTGTAATCTTGCCTCCACCTCCAGAGTTGCTAGAATTTCTATTCTTAAAATAATCTTGCCCTGGGTACCACAGTAGTAGGCACAATGGGTCTGAACCTTTCTTCTTCTTTTTATTTTTATTTTTATTTTTTTTTTAGTTGTAGATGGACACATCTTTGTTTTTATGTGGTGCTGAGGATTGAACCCCATGCCTCACACATGCGAGGCAAGCGCTCTACCTCTGAGCCACAATCCCAGCCCCTGAACCCTTCTTTTAACAGTTAACTTTCACTCTACCAGACTTTCCATCAATCAACCTTCACTGCATAACAGAATTACAAAAACATCAAAGACCCAAGTCTCACTTCAGGCTCATTAAATGAGCACCTATGATGATGGGGCTCAGGTCATAAGTATTTTTCCAAACCTCTCTAGGAAATACATGCAACCAGAGCTAAGAAGCATTGTATCAGATTTGTCCTTTACCTATACTTAGAAACAGAACCCTGGTTGAGTATCAGAGAACCTGAGTTCCTTAACCTACCACTTACTATCTTTGTGATTCTAGGTACATAATAATCTTTCCTCAGACTCCAATTTCTTCACCTGTAAAGTGAGAATAATATTATCTGGTAAGACAGCAAGTGAGAATCTAAAGCAAGAATCTAAATTTCAGATATTGAAATAGTTTTACCCTAATACTACAATTTCTCCTCTGTAGCTTTGATATTTTCCTTCTTATCTTTAGTCCCCCATTTAAAAATCATCTTATATTGGCAGCAGACACTTCCTGCAAGACTGGTTATGCTAATTTACCTTGGAGGGTCACTAAATCTCGCTGACCCTGTTTGCTCTTGTAAAAAGGAGTAAAGCCATCACATTCCTTTACAGGTTGTTGTGGGGATAAAAAGATATGATGTACTTAACGTCATGTTTGTCTGCTATGAGACAAAATCTATCAGTACACTTATAGAATCAAGCCTTAAAGTGGGAAACTAGGGTCTAAAATCAAAGTTCTTTCTGGCAGAGTAACTTGTTTTATTTTGGAAGCAAAGTGTAATGAGGGTCCACTTCATGCTCTGAACATAACCCTTGCCGCTCTGCCACTGTAGCTTATTTTAAAACTTTTTTTTCTCTTCCTCTCTTTCCTCTCTCCCTCCCTAACCATGGTGGGAAGCAAGATTACCCTTCTTCCCATCCTAGGCCACGTTATCCATTCTTAAACACCATAGGAATAAAGTAATTCAGACTTTGGGATGGCGCCAGAAGACTTAAGACATGGCTATCTCTCAAGTCTACAAGTGAATCATGACCTCTGACAAGGCACAGCTAAAATATAGCCTTTAAATTACCTCTTTAAAAGCCCTCTGGTTTCCCCTGACAGTCACAGTCTCTGGGACAGGAGTCTCCTGTGTTTCTCCTTTGTTAGCAAAGCAATGAAACTTTTTCCTCTTTCTCAAAAGCTTGTCCTCATTATTGGATTGGCATTTGGGAATAAGAACTGAGCTTCTGGGTAATGAAAGTTTGGTGTATATAAAAATTTTGCTCATTACAAAATACTTATAGAAAAGTTCATCTTAAGTGATTTAAGCAACTTAAAGCCTACTGACATAATTAATCACAAAGTACACACCTATAATCCCAGCTATTCAAAAGGCTCTGGCTCACAAATTCAAGGTTGGCCTGAGCAAATAAGCGAGTGAGTCCCTGTCTCAAAAAAATTTAATAGGGCTGGAGTAGCTCTATGCTAAAATGCTTGCATAGCATGCACGAGGCCCTGGGATCCACACCCAGCACAGTGGGGAAGGGGGCTGGGGGACATAACACATCAGTTGTTATTAATCTAATGTAACCTAAGTCTGTGCTTACTGTTTACATTTTACAAAGTAACAATCATTAGTATGGTCATTTGACAAAGTCATTTCTTGTATGTAATTTTAGGCTATTAGTAATTTACTTGCTCAAAAACATTCAAATCAGCTACATTAGAACTTCAGAGATATTCCTATAATTTGCAGTGAGGAAAATGGTCCTGGAAAAGAAGTGCTGAAGAAGTATGGTTATGGGGGCTGGGGTTGTGGCTCAGTGGTAGAGCACTTGTCTAGCATGCGTGAGGCACTGGGATCGATCCTCAGCATCACATAAAAAAATAAACAAACAAAATAAAGGTGTTGTGTCCATTTACAACTAAAAACATTAAAAAAAATAATAATAAGTAACAGAATCCAAACATGAAGTATTTTCCTAGAGTTACTTTAGAAAAAGCCCTTAAGAGATTATTGGGGGGAAAAAAACAAGATTGACTAAGCAAAGTAGAAATGGTAAATAGATCAGACATTAAAACATGAGGAACCATTAAAAAAAATTTATCAGAAAACTTTTCTTTCTTCTTTTTTTGGTATTAGGAATCAAACGCAGGGGTGCTTTACCACTGAGATACATCTCCATCATTTTTTATTTTGAGATAGTTGCCCAGGCTGGCCTCAAACTTGTGATCCTCCTACTTCAAGCCTCCCATGTTGCTGGGACTGCAGCTGTGCACCACTGCACCTGGCTACTGCCACTGATGTTATGTTCATTTTAAAAACTTATTTTATTCTTGAATAGCAAAGAATATTACATTTTAAAGCTTTTAATTAATGACATTGACCAAACTCTCCTAGTCCTATCACATGAAATTTATTTAAAAATATTTATTGGTTAGGGGCTGAAGTTGTAGCTCAGTGGTAGTGAGCTTGCCTAGCATATGTGAGGCACTGAATTCAATTCTCATATATTCATTTATATATGAATATAAAAAAGTAAATAAATAAAATAAAGGTCCATCAACAACTAAAATAAGAATTTTTTAAAAAATTTATTAGTTGGGCCAGGCACGGTGGTGCAAGACTGTAATCCCAGCACTTAGGGAGGCTGAGACAGGAGAATCGCGTGTTCAAAGCCAGCCTCAGCAATGGCGAGGATCTAAGCAACTCAGTGAGACCCTGTCTCTACATAAAACACAAAATATGGGCTGGGATTGTAACTCAGTGGTAGAGTGCTTGCCTCACGTGCATAAGGCCCTGGGTTCAATTCTCAGCACCACATAAAAAGAAATAAAGACATTGTGTCCATCTACAACTAAAAAAAAAACACACACCACAAAATAGGGCTAGGGATGTGGCTCAGTGGTCGAGTGCCCCTGAGTTCAATCTCCAGTACCAAAAAAAAAAAAAAAATTAGTTGGAATAAAAATTCTTATTTCCTCAGATATAAAAGCTACAGCTTCCTAATTGGTTCCACTGTTGCCAGTAGACTATATGCCAAATATATCCCTGTCACTGACAGCATGAGAACTCCATTATTTTCAAATTTTTTAGGTGTCACAATACCATGGGGTGAATACATGAAATAACTGTGTCAAGATACTGAGAAATACTGAAGGTGTGTAATGAGTACATAGGGTTCTTTATACTATTCTTTTTCTTGTTGGTTTGTTCAAAATTTTCCAACAAAGAACTTTAAAAAAATCCACAAAACACAAATGCCAGTCAACAAAATAAAAATCTTTCCAAGGCTCAAAGATGAAAGCATTAGCAAAATCTTACTTATATGCATTTGTCTTTCTAAAATATAGCTAAAGAACCAGAAGTAAACAAAACAGGTCTCTGAACAGATAAAGATTCCATGAAGTCCATGTACTAGAAGCCTTCTGAAGCATTTTATTCAGTATTGCTTAAGAGTTCACTCATGGACTAAGTAAACAAAAGGGGAGAGAAAGACATCTAAAACCAGGTATAGTGCCAGCCACAAGTAAAGAAGAACGAACATGGGGCTTTGAAGGGGAAATGACAGGGATCTGAATTCAGCCTCCATTGCTGCTTAATGAACTAGGGCAACAGTACTCTGAACTCTTCCTCACCTGTAAAATAGTGGTAATTCTCACATACTTAGCTCAGTAAAAAGTTATCTTACCAGATAGAAGAGGCAGAAACATACAAGAGTAGATGTGTAAATATTTTGAAATAGTACCATGTGTCATTTAGCACCTGCTTAGAAAACAAGGCATGAGCACAATGTATAAACTACAAATTCACTAAACCTGGTTGAAAACAATCTACATGGTTTCATAGAAGTTAAAACTGATTCCCAGATCTGACTCAAACTACTCTGTGTATTGATGATGAGGTTGCAATGACAAGGGTGAATTCAGATTTTTCTTGTTAAATGGATTTTATCACTGTGTAGGGGAGGATTAAGAAAATTTGCACAGACTGCTGTTTGCTTCTCCTTTGAAGCAAAGATAAATCTCGTATTTCCTGGTCTGCACAGTCTTGAAATTCCACTTTTTCTCATCATAATTATCTCTAAAAGCACTGAAATGGCAGCTCTGAAGAACATAAGTATCTTAAAATTATTTTTGACATAACTCAAAAATAAAATACTTTTAATCTGTACAATAAATTTAATCTGTGCATGAGAGATGATGCTAGACTCCATGTCAATCACTGAAAAGGCTAGAAGACAGGCAGCCTGTGGGCCAGACAGACACACTCAAACAGCATCAGTATACTGTAGTATGAGCATAGGACAAATGAAAAGGTTCTAGAGGGGCAAGGAGAGGACAGTCGAGAAAAACTGTCTACAGTAAGTACATTTTGAGCTGGATTTGGAAATATGAGCATGAACTCACCAGATGCATTGAGGTGTCAAAATACCCAGAGACACGACGGAGTGTGGGACACACTAGGAAGACACACAAATTCACTGTGGCTGAATGAAGCCCAAGATGTAGAGGTGGGGGTGAGGAATATGGAATGTTCATTTGGGAATCACCATTATAAAAGGCCTTTTATGTCAAACTAAGAAGAGATAAAAATTGATGTAACTGGTAGAAAAGGAACTAGCAAACAGGAGACTGTATTGGTTCTTGTCCAAACTCTAACTCCATCTTGATTATTCTAAATACCTCTTTACATTTCTACAGAAGAGATTCTCCTGCAGTGGGCCAGTTAAGTTTTGAGTTGTACTAGGTAACAGAATTAGTTCACCTGTGCTCTATGCTGAAACACAGAAGGATCCTGCTTAGGTAAGCAATGAAAATTCTGTGGGCAGCCAGCTTGTCACTTTGCTCCTTTTCAAGAGGTACCCAAGGTTTCTCTGTCCTGTGGAGAATACCACAGGACAAACACCAGCAAGGACCTACTCCATGTATCATCTCGCTGTTTGGTGTTGGTCACTGTACTGCCAGCCCCTTTTATACTCTGTGAAATGTGAAGAAGGGGTGCTAACTATTGAGGCTTTCAGGTGGACTCTAATCTTATGCTAGGGGAAGTTATGACACACTAAAACTCCCAGAGTTTGAAATAAAAGAGAGTGAACAGAAAAGACTGCCAGAATAAAGAAACCTAGTTAAAAAAACCAAAACAAAAAACTGAGCAACAGATGAAAGAAAAAAAAAGAAGAGAGTGAACAGCAAAGTCAAATGCTACAGTGAAGCTGGGTAGGTCAGTGGTAGAACCTGCTTACCATGCACAAAGCCCCAGCACCCCTGCACCCCAAAAAAAGAAAGGAAAAAGGCGCTAAGCAGCTGATTGATCAGATAACTGTGTGGTCAAGAGGAGGAGTGTTCTTAGAATAGTTGAGAAATAAACGAGAAATGAAATCAAAACAAGAATATCACCTCCTCTGTGAAAAAGTTCTGACGACGAAGGGAGGAAAGATGGGCCAGTAGCTTGATGGAACTACACAAAAGCAAGCACTGACTAGAACACTGGCGAACCTGCCAGAGTAACCACAATTTCCCTAGTTTACTGTTGGTGTGTTTTGGTATTTTGTTTTTGGGGCGGGGGATCACCTTACTTTGCTGATGTGCTCAGGGGCTTGGTCAGGAGTGTTGCTGAACTCTCCTCCAATCTGGAGGTCACTGACACAGCAAATCGAATCCCTCAGTTCAGTAAGCTTCTGGCTGCCCAGTACTTGCATCGTCTGGTATGGTTTGTGTTCTTTGTGCTAAAAGCAAGTAAATAAATAAACAAACAGTAAATAAATAAATGTCCACTTATAATAAAAGCAATTAAACCACAAATCCTGTCACAACAGATCTAAATGAAGTTACTGGTTGTCTTTCTTTTTTTTTGGTACCAGGGACACATAACCACCAAGCTATATTCCCAACCCTTTCTATTTTTTATTTTGAGAGAGGGTCCTGCTAAGTTGCTTAGGGCCTTGCTAAGTTGTTAAGGCTGGTTTTGAACTTGCAATACTCCTGCCTCAGCCTCCTGAGCTGCTGGGATTACAGACATGTGCCCCCATGCCTGGCTAAATTACTGGTTTTCTTAATCCTCATAACTTGGTATTCTATTTTCTCAGACTGTATATTTGTCTGAAAACGTCTATGAATTATAGCACCAAACTAACGGTAAAAGTTGTTTACAAATTACTTCCTTTGTCTAACCCTTAAACTAAGCCAGTATTTCTCTGGTGCTCTGTCAGCTTAAATTAATCAAGGTCAGGCCAATGACAAGGGCCAGCCTCAGGCCCCCAACTCACTGGAATTATTGAAACCAGAGAGTCCTATTTTCCCTGCCCTACATTGCTGCTGCTGTAGAAACTCCCTGAAAGTAGTGCTCTAGGGCTCCCTTTCCTTTCTGCCTCTGGACAGAGACTCTGTAGCCCTGTGTGGTAGGTCCTCTCCTCTTAGAAAATTTAAGTAACAAACATCTTTTTATGGCTTTAATCTCTCTCTCAGTCACCTTCAAAATTAAAATTCCATGGGTACAGTTGAAATACTTGGCCACAGAACTCTTCTAGTTCAAGTGCATGATCAAGATGCCCCTAAACCGATCCAATGATTAAGAGCCTACAGAATGTAACTTCATCTCCACATCAGCTCTGTCTTTGAAATTTTCCTGGAAGCTGCATCACTGAAGTCAAGCAATCAATCTAGTTATAAACACAAAAGTTTCATTTTTTCAACAGTAATTTGAGATATTAATCAAATAAGGAAATTAGTATTAAGTATACTCCAGACACTTCATAAAAGCCTGTTTATTTGTAAGTGCAATTTATGCATAGTAATATTTTTCTTCTTCCTTTTCTTTCTTTTTTTCTGGGGGGTACAGAGGATTGAACCCAGGTCACTTGATCACTGAGCTATATTCCCAGTCCTTTTGATTTTGAGATAAGGTCTCACTAAGTTGCTAAAGCTGGCCTTGAACCTGTAATACTCCTGCACTGGCCTCTCAACTCACTAGGATTACAGGCACGGGCCATCATGGACAGCTGTATAGTATTTATTTCAATCAGAACTCATTGGAATTCAGGACACATTTGAGGACTCAAGAATAAACACACTCATGCTAAGTGGAACACACCTGTATGTAATATCAGCTACTTGGAGGTTGAGGCAGGAAGATCACAGGTTCAAGGCCCACCTGGGCAACTTAGCAAGCTCCTGCCTCAAAATATAAAGGGCTGGGATGAAACTGAATGGTAGAGCACCATTTCATTCCCCAGTACCAAAAAAGGGAGGGGGAAAAAAAAAACGTCAAGAATTCATTGAGGCCAGGCACAGTGGCACATGCCTTTAATCCCAGTGGCTCGGGAGGCAGAGGCAGGAGGATTGCGAGTTCAAAGCCAGCCTCAGCAAATGCAAGGCACTAAGCAACTCAGTGAGATCCTGTCTCTAAATGAAATACAAAACAGGGCTGGGATGTGGCTCAGTGGTTGAGTGCCCCAAGTTTAATCCCCAGTACCCCCTCATACAAAAAAAGAATTCATTGAGTAGGTATATATACACAATGGAATATTACTCAGCCATAAAGAAGAATGAAATTATGGCATTTGCCGGTAAATCGATGGAACTGTAGACTATCATGCTAAGTGAAATGAGCCAATCCCAAAAAACCAAAGGCCAAATGTTCTCTCTGATATGTGGATGCTAACACACAAGGTGGGGTGGGTAGGGAAGAACAGAAGTACTTTGGATTAGACAAACGGAATAAAGGGAAGGGCAGGGTGGGAATAGCAAAGAAAGTAGAATGAACTGGACATAATTTTCCTATGTTCATATATGAATATGACATTATTCATATAACAACTCCACATTATATACAACCATAAGGGAAGCTGTACTCCATGTATTTATACGTCAAAATACATTCTACTGTCATGGATAACTAAAAAGAACAAATAAAAAAAGTTTAAAAAAAACCACCACCTGGGGCTGGGGTTGTGGCGCAGTGGTAGCGTGCTCGCCTAGCATGCGTGAAGCACTGGGTTCGATCCTCAGCACCACATAAAAATAAAATAAAGATATTCTGTCCACCCACAACTAAAAAAATAAATAAAATTAAAAAAAAAACAAACAAACACCACCACCAACAACAAAATGAACTGAGTAAGAACCACTGTGGATTTATATACTTTCAGCTGCTTCTAGTAAAGAGATCAGGTATGCATTCCAATTCTGTAATTATAATCAAGAAATTGTTTGAAATTTGACCTTATTTTTCTTATTCCTTATTAAAACAAACAAAAACAATACAGATTGTCAGCTCTGAAAATAAGATGTCTGATAGACAGCATATGCTTGTGTTTATTTTGAAGCCTAAGGAATGTGACTCTTTGATTAATTAAACCCTTTGTGAAAAGTTACAGAAAGGCTGGGGTATAGCTCCATGGCACAGCACATGCCTAATATGTGCAAAGCCTTGGGTTCAGTCCCCAGCACAATAATCCAAAACAATTAGCCATGAAATCCAAAAGGTTTTACTACTGACCTTATGAAATATAACAGGGTACAAAATATTCACAGATAGGATAAGCTCTCCTTCCTCAATCATGTCTGCTGAATTTGCAGGTTTTTTCCCCATTGCATGTGACTCCTGAAGAGAAAAAAAAACGAGACCTTGGAATCAGATAGTGTAACTCAGATAACAGGTAGTACGGTACAATGGTTAGTAGCAAGGGCTTGAGTCAAACAGCTCTGAGTTTGACACTAAGCTTTGGTCTCATCTTCTATTAAAAACAGAAAATATTTATTTCATAGAACTATTGCTGGCAATGTGACATAAATCACTTAGGAAGGGCTAGGGATATAGATCATTGGTAAAGACCCTGAGTTTGATCCTCAGGTCTCACACACACACACACAGACAGGATTTAACTGTAATCCCTAAGGTAACCTCTAGAAAATACCTACAATATATATAGAAAAGCAAAGAATCAAAATGGCACACCACAAAAATTCTATACACAAAATAAAAGTACATAAGACATACAAATAGTGAACTGGCAGAAGTAAAGCCTTCCTTATTAGTAATTAGTTCAAATATAGTGGTGATTAAACTTTCCTAATAGAAAGGT
>PVHX01020895.1:0-30910 GCA_004024805.1 Geosciurus inauris | reverse complement strand
TCTGCCTGCATTTCTATGTCTGTGAGGTTTTTGTAACAGCCATTTGTTGTTAATAATTCTGACGCTGCTCCTGAAATGTGTTATTTTAAGAGATTCATATCCTCCATGTGCACTTTGAAACATCTGTTCAGACCAGAACATATCAGCCAAAGCCCTATTTTGCTCTTCTCAGTGAGTCCAGATGGTTACATTTATGTACCATGCACTATAAGTTTCAATTAAGTACTGTGATTTAATTTATTTTATTTTTTATGTCTAATGAAATGAATTATTTAAGACAATAAGAAATCCAAACATATTTCTAAGGTGCTAAAGTTAAAGATCTTTAAGTGTGTATATGTGTGTGTGTGTGACTGTGTTATGTTAAACTGCTGTGAGGTTACTATCAAAACCTGTGTGTTAAGCACAATATTAATGAAAGGCTACATATTTCTTCTGAGTGAATTTTCTAATTCTAAACAAAACCAATTTCATTGGAAATATAGTTTCAAGAAAGAGAATCATTGAAAATTATGATGGAATTATTACTTAACAAAATAATTCATCAACTATCATAGAAATGTATAATAAAATAAATTTTCTCATTGATTACTATTTTGAAAAAAAAGTGATAGCTATTCCACTAAGTAAAAAAATAATGTCAATTTTCAGATGATTTTATTTCAAAAAGAATGATTCTTGATGCTTTAGAACAAAGATCTTCAAATTTTGTTGTTGTTACGTCTTAATATTTTGCCAAGTATAACCCTCAATCATTTTTAAAATGATATATATTATTTTTCCTCATAAGTTTAAATAGTTTAAGCTACTGTTGATGCTAGTTGCAAACAATGCAAAATTCAGCATATTATATACTATGGACATGTTAAAAATAAAAGCATGAAACTGCTCTTTTAAACATAGTCAGTGGGCCATATCTTGGCCCCCTTTCCCACCCTCCATCTCTTTTTCTCCCCTCCAAGACCTCTTCCCCTTCTCATATTGTAGCTCCACATGATATTTTTTTAAACAGCCTAAGTCATTTAATAAAGCATTGTCTATCTCAAGCACATGGCCAGTCTCTTGCTCACGTGAGAGGATTACCTACACTTTCAAAGAATCTTTGTGGAAAAACACATATTGGTGTTCTTGTTGATAAGTTCCAACAGTGATTTCAACAATGTATAATATTCACTTTTAAAGTATTTCATTCCATTTATTATTTAAAGTGCGAATCAATTTGTTGGCCTTGATCAAAGCAGAGATTCTTGTTACATTCACAGCATGTAACCCTTTTAACTATTATTAAAAGCCCTGCCTTGGGAATCAACCATTTAACTAAATCCCATTGAATGATCCACAGAAAGCATTCTATTGAGATATAAGTCACATCAACTGGAGACTTTCATCTGACCCTACATAAAAGTAACCAGGCTATTCTGCAAATGCCTCACAATCATGTCATGGTATGTTTTCACATTTGTACTGCTGGGGGTTTAGACAGGGAATGGCAATCCTGCCCTCTCAGGGTGAAGAAGATGGAATAATAAAGCTACTAAAAGACTGAATGACCCTTCTCTCCTCTCCCCTTATTTTGGTTCTGAATTTGCCCCCAATACACACCACCACAAACATATGGGTTTAGAAAGTTTTTGTCTCGTTCGGTAGACCTTTATTCTTCAACTGACATTAACTTGAGAATAAATATGTCTTCAATTTTATTGTCTTCTTATTTAGAGAGATAGATATACATTGGTTATTTTGTGGTTTGAATTTTTTTCTTCAATGAGGATTAAGGCAATATTATCTCTTTGAGGATCCAGAACTACAGCCTTTGAGATAAAACTATAAGATGAAAAGGTAGATTAAGCTAGCTACATTGGTGCTAGGGCAAAGCTCAGTGGAAGAGAAACTTGCCTAGCAAGTGTGAGGCCTTGGATTCAATCTGCAGCACAGTGCACACAAAAGTAAACAAGTAAACTGGTTACGGTGGCATGCCTGTAATACCAGAGGCTCAGGAGGCTGAGGCAGGAGGATTGGGAGTTCAAAGCCAGCCTCAGCAATGGCAAGGCACTAAGCAACTCTGTGAGATTCTGTTTCTAAATAAAATACAAAATAGGGCTGGGGATGTGGTCGAGTACCCCTGAGTTCCATCTCCAATACCCCCCAATAAAATAGTAAACAAATAAAACAAACATACAAAAAAACTCTATTTCCCCTATTTCTTCCTTCCTTCCTTCCTTCCTTCCTTCCTTCCTTCCTTCCTTCCTTCCTTCCTTCCTTCCTTCCTTCTCTCTCTCTCTCTCTCTTTCTTTTTTGGTACTAGGGATTGAACTCAGGGGTACTCAACCACTGAGCCACATCCCCAGCCCTATTTTGTGTTTTATGTAGAGACAGGGTCTCACTGAGTTGCTTAGCACCTTGCCGTTGCTGAGGCTGGCTTTGAACTTGCGATTCTCCTGTTTCAGCCTTTCTTTCCTTTTAACTTTACTCATTTTAGTACCTGTCACAAATGTTACTTCATAGTCTGGATTCATCACACTTCATAGGGGCTTAAAAACATATATACAATTTTGAGGACATTTTATGAAGACTAAAAAAATAGCAAGCAGAAAATTAGTTACAAAGTAAATTTTTATTTGAAAAGAGGAAAGAAATAAAACAAATTGATTTTATAAGAGGGTGCAAATATGACAATATTAAAATTAACATAATTTCCTTTTAATTACTTGCCTAATCTAACTCTGGAATCCTTTTAAAAAATTGGTAGTGTACTCAATTATCAGTTTCTCAGGTACAAAGGTTTGTTATATCATTTTACAAAATAATTGTAAAGACAGTGTTTCCTCTAGCATGGTTAAAATAACTTTTTTTTCATTCAGTGCTGGGGATCGAATCTAGGGCTTTGGGCCTTGTAGGCAAGCACTTTCTAACTACATGAAAAATATCAGTTTATCTGTTAAGGATACATAAGTGGTAAGATTGCAAGATGTCTCAAGATTTTTTCTTAGTTTTACTTTGGTTATGATTAATTCAATTGATGAGCCTCATTAGAAGCACTCAAAATCGCCCCATTTCTAGTGGTACACTGTGTGTTTCATGTTAATTTAATCAATACCAGTGTTTCCGTTTGTCTGTTTAAAATCAGCAAGAATTCCATGTGTTTAGATGATGTACTCCCCTTTGTTATTTGTATTACAAATAATCCAGAAATCTTTAATGGCTTCTACTTAATATGCATTTCTTAACTTTAGGTTAATGATTTTTGTATAATCTGAAAAAATATATTTGTTCCTGTTTACTCTCAGTGTCAGAACAACTATTTTATTTTCAACACATACCTTTTTGTTTTGTGTCATATCCCATTTTACTGTGCTGGATTTAATAGATGCACTTAAAATGATTAAAACATACTTATATCTGTACAAAGAAAGAGTTTGTAATCTCTTGTCTCAGTGGGACTCCCCAGATTATGCTTTGAAATTAGAGTTACAATGGCATATTCAAGTCCTATCAATTTTTCTTTCTTTTTTGTTTTTGTTTTTTTCTTTTTAACTTGGTACCAGGGATTGAACCCGGGGCACTTAACCACTGAGCCACATCCCTAGCCCTTTTACGTTTTACTTTGATACAGGTTCTTGTTAAGTTGCCTAGGGCCTTGCTAAGTTGCTGAGGCTGGTTTTGAACTTGTGATCCTCCTGCCTCAGCCTCCCAAGTTGCTGTGATTACAGGCGTCTTGTGTTGCCGCAATAAGGTAAAATGCTATCACTATGGTAAAATGATTCCATCTCATTTGCGTTTGATTTCCTTTGCTGAGTCTTGAAGTACATATTTAAATGTCTTTAAAACTATCCTTTTGGGGCCCAGTTTCTAAGGCTTAAAGAACCGTCATGGGCAGGCCATTTTGTTAAACTGACACCAAAGAAAATTTCAACTTTTCTTCCTTGTTTAAACCTCGGAGATGACTGTCAAAAGAGAACATGAAACTTGCAAGCTGCTGAAGAGTTCAGCAATTCATATCCTTCTGTAGCAGTTACCTCATAACAAGGAACTGAGCTGGGCCCCGCACAGCCTGCCAAACCTGGGTGTCGCAGTACCAGATATTAGACATGGGGTGGGGAATGAGTGCGCCTTCAAAGCATCTTCTGTTGACCTGGTTAAGGAAACGCTTATATTTGCCATATCACACAGTTATATTCTAACAAACCAAACTCAAAGTGTTTGTAACTCAGTTTTTCTTTAGATGCGTCCAGAGAATGCCTTAAACTTTAAAGCTTCTCAATAAGTGTGTCTCTCTTACACAGTGTCTGACGGTCATACAGTTGAGGAACTACGACCTCAAAACTCATAAATGAGCTGTGATCAGGCCAAAATCTGTAATGCCTTTATTGTCAAGGATTCCAGGGGTTTTGCATAATGCTGTCCTGTTCTTAGTCTTCTGAGGCTGAATGACAAAACACCATATATAGTGTGGCTTAAACAACAGAAACGTATTTTCTTGCTGCTTTGGATCCTGGGGTGTCCAAGTTGAAGGTGCTGCCTGATTTGGTTCCTGGCCAGGGCTCTCCTCCTGGCTCATAGTAGCCTGTCTCCACCCTGTGTCCTCATGTGGTGACAGGAGAAGTGAACTCTCTAGGACACTAATCCTATGATCAAGCTGCTACCCTTATAATTTCATTTACCCTGAATTCATTTCTTACTCCAGAGAGTGACATGAGGATTAAGGCATATGAACTTGGGGGGACACAATTCAGTTCTTACCAGACACATCATACCTGTCTCTAATAGAGTACTCTACAGGCCAAATGAAGATCTTCTGTTTCATGAAATGTTGACTAAAATTTCTTACCTCACTTAGAAAAAAAATACACTCCTGTACACAAAATATACTCAACCTCTTTCCTCCCCAAGTCTCAGGGGTGTTGCTACTTGAGTTCAGATTTTACATTCCAGTCTCTCTTGCTCTGAATGCCTATGAGCTAAGAAGCCACATAACCCTAACATAATAAATACCACAAAATAAATACTATACCTGTTACATGCACAAGGGAGGCACAGAGGAGGCACAGCTCTGTGGCAGTTCTGAAATCCCCAGGACACATGGTGGCACTTCCCTAATTAGGACTCAAGATGGGTGAGCAGTTCTCCATGGCTTCCAGCTCTACCTTCTAGGCTGTTGGTTTTGCTGTACTGGTTACTGTTTCTCCAGGAAATGTGGCCAGTGCTCCAAGTAGCTGGAGCTAGCTGGAATAGCTGGAGCCTCTCCTATTACGTATTATCGTATGTCAGGTCCTTTCTGTTCATCTATACTCCTTCAGTATCTCCCCAGCTTCTCACTACCTATGTCCTACAACGTCTATCCAAATCTGTAAGATTGGTCTATTGCTGCACAAAAAAATCACCTCAAAATTAGCGATTTTAAGTAGCCATATGCATTCATTATTCTCTTGGGAGTAAACCAACTTAGTGGCCTTGCAGGAAGTTGTAGTTCAGGATGCAACTGGAGCTTCCGGCCTCTGAAGTTCAGAGAGGCACAGAGGATCAGCCAATCTCCAAGGTAGCTTGTTCCCATAACGGGCAAACTTTTGTTCACTGCTCTAGGAGGCCTCGGTTCCTCTCCACAGACTGCTTGACTATCCCCAGGAGATCGGCAGCTATTTTCTCCGGAGCATGTCATTCAAGAGAGAACAAGATGGAAGTAGCAACGTTGTCATGGCTTGGTCTTGCTTTGGAAATCACAGCTACCACTTCTGTCTTTATTCACTATAAACTAGTCCCTAAGTCATGCCTACTTTCACAGGAAGGAGAAATTAGGCTTTGGCTTTGAAGGGACAACTGTCAAAGAATTTGTATGCATATTTCCAAATCCCCAGGCAGGAGCTAAACAACTGTGTAATTTATGAGACTACGTAACAGATAAGCCCATAAGTAGGACCAGATTCTTGTGGCTTCAGTGGGAACCTGGCTCCACTTATCTCTGGTTATCATAGGTTTGTCTAACCCTGTGGTTCATTTTTGTCTTTGTTTTTGTTTACCTCACAGTGATGAAATAGCTGTAAATTCCTGGGGATGACCTTTGTATCCCATGTTATCCAAAGAAGAAAAAAAACCACTCTCCTGGAGATCTCCAAGAAATTGGAGGAATTGAATTTGGTCAAGAGGTTGAAAGGTGCTTAATTATCCCTGGTCAGGGTATATATGCCACACCTTGAGTGAGAAATACACAAATTATTTAACTCCATTATTCTTTTTATAGGATTTACTGTAACGTCAAAACATGACTGAAGTTTTAATTTCTAACCCAAAATTACAGGAAACTTGAATTAGCCTATTATCCTAAGGCTGTGCTGTTATAATATGCTAATAGTAGATTGTAAGGACAGGGATTTTTTGCTTGTCTGGCCGACACTGCAGCTTCAGAGCCTTAAAAATGGCCTGACACATAGCAGGTCATCCTGAATAATAAGGTGTTGAGAGAGTCAATAAAGGAAAAAGCAATCAAAAAATAATACACAAAAATATGCTAGCAGAGAAGCAGCATCTCGGGAGCAGTAAATTCTTGAACACTGGTGAATGCCAACCTGGGTGCAACAAGTTTTAGTCTCCTCAAGCTTGGGGTCCCATTGATTCTGTTCCCTACTCTTCCCGTCCCTTGGATCCCATCTGCCCTTCACACCAAGTGTCTGGACACCTTAAACTTCTGAAGAAGCTCCTGTAGGCATTTCCTTTTATGCAATGGAAGGAAGTGATTGCATGTGTTGGGGCATTTCACCTGTTGCCAAGAAATTCTATTTCTGCTTCTCTTAATCCAGCAGTAGGAAGTACAAACAGCAGCAGCACCTCGGTGTTTTCTGGACATGGCAGCAAGTCAGTAGCCGTGGATGAGGTCATGCTGATCCACTTCTATTTCACAAGTCCACTAAAATGATAGAACAGCAATGAGGGAAAATTTAAAGTAATAGAAACATGTTGCTTGAGAGTACATCAGTAACCAAGGATACCAGTGGGGTTCTTGTAACTGTAAATGCCATGTTTTTCCCCATTTCATTTCTTTAAAACTGGTGAGCCTTTGGTTTTAAAGAAAATGAGGAACCATGGAAAGTTCAGAAAACATTAAAAGAAAAATCAGTCATTTGTTTCAATGGGCAGGGAAAGGGGACAGAAAGTGAAACTCTCCTTTTTGATTATTGAGATGGAGAATTGACTATAAACAAGCACATAGTTTATTTCAGAAGTTAAACCAATGCTGGAATCAGGATGTGACCATTCAAAATCCACTGACAAACTAGCATATCTGTCTCCAAGATTTTTGTCTCTTTACAAAAGACAGAAGTTTTTGTGTTAGTCTAGAGATTAAGTTCAAGTTCCACTCTCTGAATGTGGATTAGCCAGTTTGGTCCTGATTTTCCCATGTCACTAGGTAACATCTCCTTGAGTAACATTTCTCCCTGTCCCACTCTGTGTAGGAATCATTCTCTTGGATATTCTCCTCCTTGGTCTCCCACTCAGTGCCCTCTGGTTTTGTATTTCCCAAAGGCTTTTGCCTCCACACATTCCGACATAAGGTGGAAAACCAAACTTGAACAACTGGATGAGTTTTGAAGCTCCATCTCTGCAATACAGGCACCACACTGCCTGCCATTCAGCAGGCCTGGGATAGCACAGGCATGTTGGGAGGACAGTGAGGTCTGGGGTGTGCATGTGCACACCAAGTTGTATTAGTTGCCAGCACCGCCCTGGAAAACACACAGACTGGGCAGCTTAGGTAATGAAGATGTAGCAGCTCGTGGTTCCAGGGGCTGTAAGTCCAAGATCAAGGTGCCTGCAGATTGGCTTATCTTGAGACCCCTCTCTTTGGTTTATGCATGGCTGGCATCTCCCTGTCTTCACATGAGCTTCCTTCCAAATGTGTCTGTGTCCTACTCTCTTCCTATAAAACCACCTGTGGTACTGAATTACAGCCCACGCTATTAGCCTCATTTTACCTGTATTATCTCTGGGAAGAATCGATCTCCAAATATAGTCACATTCTGAAGTATTAGGATCTAGGGCTTAATGGATTTGAGGGGACAAAATTCAGCTCCTTACACCAGGGATCTATTTAAACCAGGGCTCCCTGAGGACAGAACACAACCTCTTGCTTGGGAAGGCCTCTACCATGCTATTAGCATATGGGATTTTCATCAGCATGTTATATATCCAAAATGGAGAAGGGTAAATTGCTGAAACAACATTTTTCACTCATAAAAAGGAAGTTCAGCAGCCAAAAGAGGCTATGGGAAAATATTACATCCTCCACTGGAGCTACGTCACCTCATATGAAGTAATCTATTTTCCTTTTTTTTCCCGCAACTAGGAGATAAAGAAAATATTATGCTGATTTTTTTCTTTCAGATGTCACTGTCCTCAAATGTTAATTGTTTTTAACTTGACCAATGATAAAAAGTCCTTTCTGATATCAAGGAAATAATGGCTCATCCCTAATGTAATATGATAATATTATACTTTTTAAAAGAAAAAATTTAAAAAGCCTGCAATAGATAGAAAGTATTCTAACCTTCCTTTTACCCTTCTGAATTATTCAAGTAAGAAAAGCCAACTGGGTTTTGGACCATCAAACTCAGATCCAAGCTAGAAAATAGATTCTGGCTTGAATGAATTTCACATTTTGCATTAGCCTTGAACTTGTGCAGACTTGCTTCAAGAACCTATGGCTCTAAGTTAGCACGTTCTCCATATCAGACAAAACAGCTCAAGTCTCCATTTTGTCTGGAAACTTGTTTCTCAAGGAGTGGAATCCTAGCAGATGCAAAGTGTTTTTAAGGTGTATCTGCCCTCAATTCATTAACTAGCAAGATTGAAGCAATGAATGGAGTGTTTGATAACACTTCATGACAGAGAGAAGGAGGGAAAGAGATGGGGCTGTGTGTGGAAGCTTGTGCCAGTGAGCAACAGAGGTTCTGAGCTGCTTAGCTGTCAGGTTGACACCACAATTTCCTCTGGGGGAAAAACCAGAATATTTTAGAGCACATAAGGTTTTGACTGGCAACTAAATTTTAGATAACATCATTTTCCTATGGGCAGCAAGTATCTTTTGTTTTTAAAAGCATGCCCTTTTAGAAAGTTGCAATTAATTTAAAACTTAATTGACAAGACAGATTCAAAGCACAAAGTTTCAAAATAATTGTTAGACATTTTGACTTGAAAAAAGACCATTTTTATATCTTCCCATTCAATAGGTGATTTTGTAATACAGAAACAAACAAGATCAAAAGAAGATGAACATTTATATCTAATCATCTGTTCTGCAAATCTTCAGACAGCATTTTAGACTATTTCTTAACTTTTATTTGTTAAGAAATAAATTGGTTGTAGTCTTACCAAGATATCTGGACTTGTTCCTACGAACTCTTATGCAAGAATTCAAGTTGAGAATTCATGGAGAGAGGTGCCAGATTAGAAGCATCATTGCAATTTACCAAACATGAATAGCCAGAATCACAAGTAAAACAACTTTGTTTTTTTCTTTTAGTGTCTACCCTTTGTTTTTGTTTTATTCTTCCATTTTAATTAAGCGAGGTGTAGTTGTGGGTGATTTACATTTACTACCATACATTTTCATGTCTCTAAATTTCTGCAAGGCACTCAAGACAAGTCCCAGGGTCTGGTCCCTGAAAGTAACCTGTACTTGCTCAAGAAGTCAGAAGCATGTTAGCTTGGCTTTTCCAGAAGTTCTGCCATTAACAGAAATCATAGGAATTGGCTTGGGAAGGTGAATACATCATAAGGCCCCAAACTGTCAAACCTCAAAGAGCTGAAAAATAAGGAAAAATGGATTTATTAAAATTGGTTTATTATTTTCATAAGAATGCCACTTTAGACACGAGAATGAAAACGTATCTGATGTGTGCTTGCTCTCTTTTTTGACTCATCAAAAGTAGAAAAAGGAAAGATTCACTTAAGTTTAATTTCAATAGCTAGGAAGATAGTTTTAAAAGGAAACCTCTGAAACAGGAAACATTTGGGGCTCTGCTCTGTGAGAATAAAGACTGTGTTCCTTGTTAACAGTGGGAGCTGAACCCATTCCGGCTGGCACACAGTGGGCACTTAGCATCTATGGGCTGTGAGAATGTTTCTGAAGTGGCATAATAGAGAGCTGCTCTTTCCAGTTCATGGTTTTAAGTCATCCGAACACGGAGAGCAGCACGGTCATTGGCAACTCCTGGAGTGTGTACCCTCAGAAGATGCAAAATTAGGTGTGCAGTAGAAGATATACAACCGACCAACAAACATATGAAAAAGTGTTCAACATCTCTAGCAATCAGAGAAATGCAAATCAAAACTACCCTAAGATTTCATCTCACGCCAGTCAGAATGGCAATTATCAAGAATACAAACAACAATAAGTGTTGGCTAGGATGTGGGGGAAAAGGCACGCTCATACATTGCTGGTGGAACTGCAAATTGGTGCAACCAATCTGGAAAGCAGTATGGAGATTCCTTAGAAAACTTGGAATGGAACCACCATTTGAGCCTGCTATCCCACTCCTTGGTCTATACCCAGAAGACTTAAAAACAGCATATTACAGTGACGCAGCCACTTCAATGTTTATTCACAATAGCTAAACTGTGGAACCAACCTAGATGCCCTTCAACCAATAAATGGATAAAGAAACTGTGGTATATATACACAATGGAATATTACTCAGCAATAAGAGAGAATAAAATTATGGCATTTGCAGATAAATGTATGAAGGTGGAGAACATCATGCTAAGAGAAGTAAGCCAATCTCAGAAAACCAAATGCCGAATGTACTCGTTGATAAGTGGATGCTGATCCCTAATGTGGGGGAGGTCATGGGAAGAATGGAAGAACTCTGTTCACAGGGATGGGAGGGGGGAGGGGGCAAGGAGACAGTAAAGGTGATGGAATATGGTGGACAACATAGCCCTAGCTTTATGTATGACTGCATGTATGTTGTGACTCTACATCACATACAACCAGAGAAATGAAAAGTTGTGCTCCATCTGTGTACAATGAATTGCACTCTGCTATCATGTAAACCTAAATAGAATAAATAAATAAATAAATAAATAAATTTTTTAAAAAATTAGGTGTGCAGTATTTATAGTTTTGCTGTTTAAGTGAACACAGGATGACATAGTAAGCCACTATGGTTTGGATATGAGCCACGTGTTGAGGGCTTGGTTTCCAAGCCCACCATTAGGAGGAGGAGGAACCTCCAGGAAATGAGGCCTAGTGGAGATCCCAACTGACAATGGATGTTAGGTCACTGGGGTGGGCCCTTCAGGGGGGAAATCAGGAACCTGGACTCTCCTTTCTTTTTGCTTTCTGTTCTCATAGCAGGAATGGCTTCCTCTGCTACATGTTGTGGCCATGAGGTACTACTTGACTACAGGTCCAAAGACAACTGTACAGTGACCATGGACTGAAACCTCCAAACCCATGAGACAAAATAAAACTTTCTTCTTTTTTGTGTTGCTTTATCTTAATTATTTGTTACAATAAAAGAAAGCTGACTGACACAAACATTATTTAAAAATCCAATGACAGATGTCTTAGTCATGGTAAATGCTAAAAGTAATCACATTATTCACTTAGGAATTCTATGAATGGTTTAGGACAAATGCATCTGTTTCATTTTTCCATGAAGTATAGCTAACTAAATGGATTCAAACAGTATAGTTAGCTGGTTCTGAGGAAACCATGAAAACCACACATTCCAAGAAAAATAATCTCTTTATCTTCATGCAGATCATGAAATCCCACTGTTTTCCCTCAAATTTTTTTCTGAGTGTGTCTTTTGGCTGATGTTTGCAGCCATCACCCTGCCACCTTGCAGCAGGCTCCAAGATGGACAGCCTCACCTGTTGCTTCCCATTCTTTACCATTCCATGCACTGCAGCCAGACTAAGCTTCCTTAAAAGTAACATTCACCTATAATTTTTCTCAAATTTAATAATTCTGTTTATCACATTGTATCAATTTCTAACTCTAACTTTCTAACTGCTTTTTGGGTGTCCCTAGAAATTGACCCAGCTATTCTGGATGGTGAAGTTCTCCCAGTAGGTGATCCACCCCAAAGTCCAGCCTAATTTATTTCTAGATTTATCTGACATTGACTCAGGAGATCTCAACTGACAATGGTCTCTCCTCTTTGCTTTTCTCATCTGGGGATCTGGTCCGGGGGCTCTGATCAGCTTACGCTTCTCACTTCAGAAGGTATCTGGAGAACTGACATCAGCTGTCAGGTGTCTAGCACCCTGGAGTTCTTAATTCCCGACCTGCATCCCTCTTCTAAATTGTTCTTTCCTCCTCTAATTGTTTCACAGGTGTTGGCCTCACAAGGTTACTTAATGGCAAATACTTACAAAGCATTGACCATTGCTTTTTATTTCTTTTGGTATCACTAATAGAGACAAGAACCATATCAGACAAAAAAAGAACAAAATAAGAGATTCCTCAAACTCTTGGTTTGATGCTTAGAAATAACATTTTATCAGTCTTTGACTAATATTCTCAGTAATCTGAAACATTCCAAATTCAAGATTGAGGAAATTGAAAAAACTCAAAACAAATATATTAATTTTGCAGCTTTGTTCAGGATTTTTGGGGACCCAGAAATAATTTGATGTTGTATTATAATTGTATGGATTTTAGGGATAGATATCTGTCATCCAGGCTGAGACAAATTTTCGCCAACTACATTATCTTGCAAACAGCTGTCAGGAAATCCTGGGAGAACCCATGGCTGGTCCTTTGCTTCAAAGAAGGAAAAGTATCTTTTCTTCTCTCCTTTTCACATTCAAGTATCTGATTATTAAACAATAGCAATCTACCTCTATAGACAGTATTATTTTATTCTCTAATAGTGATTAACACTTGAAATAGTATTAACACTAAAATTAACTATAATCCTATTTTCATAGGCTTGCCTTCCGTTTACGGCATCTTTGATGATGCTAGGTAAGAGCTGCAGAGGCCACATGCCTTCCTCTGATGTCTATTGTTTTATAAAGTTTCAATGGAAAAAGTGCCTGTGGCCCAGTGTTTTGAAAACTTTCAGGATGTGCACACCAAGAGAATTTTCCTAAGTGGTTTGGAGCAGAAAGAGGAAGGGAGGAGCATGGAGGAGAACATCAGTGAATGAGGAAAGATGGGCTGTGTCCCCAATTTGATCAAGTCTCCTTAGCAGGTCATTTGTTCATTTGGTTAGATTTTATGCACTAGATCTGACTTCTGTACAGAATCAGCTGAGCTGGCTAATGAGTACAATAAGTGATGAATGCAGTTGATGAGGATCAGCAAATTTAGTTCTACTACTTCATTCATACTAATCCTTAGTTTGGTTGGGAGGTCTTTGTGTTTGCTCTTATTTCTGTAATGGGGAAAAATCCATTATGGTGCTTCTAATCTTTCTATCCTGGATGTATGAGCTTCTCTGATGGCCTCGAATACCTATGTGTGTTCAGAGGGCATTGCGTATCTTCTAAAAGTTAAAAGAGCTTTGTTTAGAAGGTTGCCTGATAGGAGTTTTATCCAGTACTTGCTTGTCTTTAATGACATAGAAAGTGGGGACCTGACAGTGGCATTAAATGTAGCACCTCGGCCTAATTACCACTGCACAATTACAAAATCACGACGAGAATCACTGTTAAAAATTAAGGGGAATGGTAATTAGTGCATAATTCAGAGACTCATGCAAACTCACGTTTGTAGTGGGGATACATTGTGGGGAAGTTGATGAGTTAAAATGACAATTTGCCCTTGAACAGTCTTTGCAATGGTCCACACATTTGCAGTCTTCTATCTCACTTAGGCATTAAAATCATTGTGTGAGGCAGAGGTTATTATCCCCTTTTACAGGAATTATTATTATCATTGTACAGATGGTGAAACTGAGGTTTGAAGCTGCTCATGAATGTCATAATAGCTAATACTTATTGAGTACTTACCGTATGCCACACACTATTCTGATCACTTGCACGTATCGATTAATATGATCCTTAGATCAAATCATGAAGAAGTCTTGTTCTTTGTTTTATAGATGAAGAATTGAGGAACTGAGGATCTAATCAACTTGCCTGAGGTCACTCAGCTAATGACAAGTGCCTTGAGGGCCTCTGTCTTAATGACTGTGCTCTGCAGTGTCATTATGGTTCAGTACCTAACACTTGATGAGACTTGCCTGTCAACACCTCTACCATTTCTTTACAGAACTTGAGCTACTTAAAGGAGGTCGTTTATTTCATTTACACTTAAAAATTCTAGTGCTAACACAATGTTCTGACAGAGATGTGGTCTTCAATACTTGGATATTTAAGAAGAATGAGGTTGCTGAATGTTACTAGTAAACATGAATGTTGCAGTTTGAAATCAGTTTTTTTTGGCTTTGAGTTTTTCTGAAATGTGGTTTTGAGCCTTATTTTTCTGTCTAGAAGAGGCCAATTTGTTTTCTGAATGATATATTCCATGTATCAATTTCAACGCTGAGTATGGGTCAATTTGCTAGAATGTTCAAGAACAAGTTGACCGGACACATTCCATTTGCTGTGTAACACTTCCTTTCACCAGATCACAAGCAACATTACTGATCTTAGGCCTTTCTTATAACTCCTACCCTTATCATTATGTTTAGGAGCTTTTAAGTCCTAAAGAACTTGAGAGTTATTTGATTCCTTTAAGCATCTTTTACTGCTATACAAAGTCTCTAAAATTTTTTATAAGGCTTTTATTGCTTAATTGGTTTAAACGTGTTTTAGTCAGAATGGCAAGTAAATAAGAAACTCTTAAAAACTAAAAATTGCTGTTGTCCTTCCCATTTCAATTTCTAACTCTTTTTCTTTGATAGTGTTTCCAATACATGTGAGAGTCAATACCACTAATATCTAAAGGATTCTTCCATGGCACTGAAATAAAGATGAATACCCCAAGAAAACATGATAGAGAACAGGAGATTCTATTAACAATAATTTCCAAAACTTGCCAAGTGTGAAACTTGCTTTCAGTGGTGTCATAGTGTGTCTCAACAATTTGCGTTTTCTTTATTCCCCAGCAAATGACTCCAATGTCGACATGCCCTCATAAACAAACTGTGGAACACAATATCCTCCTTGAGACATGCGTTCAATTATCCACAGATCCTGAGGGGTTACATGGTCCGGAGGACATCAGTTCTGCATCCAGATATCAGACAGCGCGGAAGAGCAGCTGATGGATGCATCCATGTTCACCCTTGGGCGACTGCTGTCATGTTCAGGGGACTGAAGAGTCCTTTGGGGTTGCAATTCCCCGTCTGGTCTGGTTCTTGTACCCATTGGTTCCAGGGATAAAAACCTTATAGTTAACGGCCACTTGCTCAGAGATTGTCCCCTGCATTGGGACACTGGGCCACATTGGCTCCCTTTGAAGGGTCTCTCAGGTTCAATGCTGACACCTGCTGATACCAGCTGTCTCCTCTCATGTACCTGGGCTCTTGTGTCGGATTTGATACAGACTTTTATCCCCCAGCTGATTGATATTCTTTCGAACTAATAAAACTTGGTCATAATCCCTTCACCTGCCATTCCCTGTCCTACATTGAATAGGTTTTTTATCATTGCATTCTTCATCAGAAATGGGTTCTCTGTGCTTGGCTCTTTCAGATAGTTTTGTTTTCCTTACTCAAGCAGGTCTAAGCCAACCCCAGGGCTCTGCATCACAATGTGTTTCTGGGAGGAAAGCCTTGGCCACAGTACAGAGTCCCATTCAGTATCTGTTATAATGACTTGCTGTGTCTTCCTACATAGAGAAGCTGCCAGCATGATTTTATAAATGTTGCATGGATGTACCTGCTTACATTGGCAATCAAAAGTGAATGAATTATCACAAGAAATAGATATTTATTTTTTTCAAATCAGCAGATTGCAAAAAAAAAAGGAAAACAGGTGCACTTATGTATTGTTTGTGGAGGTGTAAATTGTTACCACATGTTTGGAATGCAATTTGGCAGTTCAGATTAAATACTTAGCAGGGTGCACCATTTGATTGTTCAATACACTTCTTGAGATTGAAACTGATATTAGTCATTATAGACAAAGAAAATAAAGGAAATAAGGATCATTAAAAGTTACCCATAGAAGATGGGTGAAATAAATCCCTTATGTACTATTATGCAACTGTTAAAATGATCTCTTCTGGCTCTATATTTATTGCTATATAATAATATTCATAGTATATTATTACTGATAAAGGAAGTAATAAATATGAGGCAGCATATCTGATTTCTATAAGAAAGACTACACACACACACACACACACACACACAAACATCTGAGAAGGGTTGCAAGCAAGAAAGTAAGAAACCACTGGCGCACCTCTAGAGAAACACACCTATGTTATCAGCAACTATTGCATATTGTAGGACTATTGGCAGTTGCGCTTATTTATGTTTTTTGTATCAATTTATTCTCTATATTTTTACTAACAAATATCTCTTTTACTTTTTGATGACCATTTGTGAGATTGTAGTTTCCAAGAACTAGGATCCACAGAACTTCTGCAACTGTTTTCTGTTAAAGTCACATAAAACCCCATAAAATGGGTACCCTCAAGATCTCCCTGTAAATGAAGCTCACATAATTGATTTTAAAAGTTCACAAAACAGGTGACTGATGGAGTTGGGATTTATACTCTCTGGCCTTCTTGTGTGACCATGAATTATTCTCCTAATCAGAAAAACATGTTGAAATATACTTATTTATCTAAAAGAAGAAAAGATACTACTTGTCTCTAATGTTTGTAAGTATTAGATTATTCTTAACCTCTTTATCCATAAAATATTAAAAGCATTGAATGTGGAATTAAGCAAGGGGTTACTGTGGTTTTTACTTTTTGTTTGTTCCTTCCTACTCAAGAGTATAGAGTGTTTTGCGGTTAATTTTCTGGTTATTAAAGATATCTTCAAATTGGACATTCTTTCATTACAAGAAATGATTAGCTGATTTCTGATTCCCTGCACCTAGAACTGTTCTTTCCAAATCTGCCCATGAACACATCAAAAGGAAGACCCGTTACCCTAATGAGAGAATGGACTCCATAGCCTGCGTGGTGGAGGTTATCAGGTATGGCAGATATCTTTGCCTACTAAAAGTACTCAGAGGCCCCCCAGCCCTCATAGGTAGATAATGCTGATCAGTGACCTGGCAACTTCACAGCAAAACATTGACTATAAGAAGAAGCCATTTATGACATTTCCAACCATGCAGAAAAATTTGGCAGATGCAGGAAGAAAAAAAGACTCCCTCCTGTTCATGAGTTTTTCACCATTCTTGAAAGAAATAACACATATGAACACATGACAATAGCTGTAAAACATGGTCTCATCATTCCTCCCAGCAAACAGTGGGGGACCTAGTATCATCATCCACATTTGCAATTGATACAAAAGATCCAGGTGACTCATTCTAGCTCACATGTCCTTGATGAAGCGGAGATTTACAGCCATGCATACCTCCTACCAGTCCATCAGCATGAATCTCTGTCATGGGCAAGGTACAAAGTTATTGGGGATCACAGAGTTAAAGCCCAAACAACAGGAGCTGGACAAGTGGAGGGAAGACATGC
Organism: Geosciurus inauris; assembly: GCA_004024805.1. NCBI lineage: Eukaryota > Metazoa > Chordata > Mammalia > Rodentia > Sciuridae > Geosciurus > Geosciurus inauris. The sequence goes on along the minus strand of PVHX01020895.1, from coordinate 13,305 downwards.
AGTGTGGCTTCTGGGAGAACTCTGGGGGGATCCCACCCAGGAACACATGAGTGCAAGAGGAAGTAGGGCTTGGACAGGGTGCCCAGCAAAGATGCAGCAACTACTCTGAGGGGAGAGCTCCTGTGGGGGATGAAGCCAATGTGATCCATCCACACGTTGGGATCGTGCTCAGCCTTTAAGAAGGAAGAAAGTTCTGATGCAGGACCCTAACAAGGGTCAACTTCCAGAACATTATGGTGAGTAAAGGACAAATGCTGTGCAGGTCCACATCCATGAGGTTCCTAGAATGGGTGAGTTCCTAGGGACAGGAGCAGAGGGTGGTACCAGAGGCAGGCAGGGATGGAGGAATAATATTTAATAATATTTAATGGGTACAGAATTCATTCCAGTTTTATAAGATGAAAAGAGTTCTGGAGATGGATTTTGGTAAAGGCATATGGCATTGTGAATGTACTGAATACCCTTAAAAGAGACCCTTAAAAGTGGTTGAAATGGTAAATTTTATGTTATGCATAGTGTACCACAAATTAATGATGGAAAAGGAATACATGTAGGCATTTACAAATCATGGGTTTAGGGAGATGGCAGAAAACTAGCTTAATGGCACTATCTATGTACCTGTTGTTAGAGATGCCTGCTCTTGGATCCCAGCTAGGCCTTTGCCTCTACTCTGTGCCTCAGAGACAACACCTCCTGGGCTCCTTGTCAGTTGGCTTTGGAGAGGACTTGGCCAAGGAAGCCCCAGCAGAGTCCAGAGGGAAGCTTCTTTCCATGCACTGTGGTGGTAGCATCTTTGCAAAGGCTAAGTCTATGCCATGGCTTCCTGTCAAGAGCCCCCTTCTAGATCCCAGGCCACACCACACAGCCCTCCATGTGATGACTCTGCTCCTAAGACATGCTTTGGCTTCTGGATATTGGTCCCTCACTGAGGTCACCACATTCTCATGCTGGCCCTCCTGCCTTAGCATGCCAGTATAGGGTACCCTCAGAGTATGCCCAGTTGGACTTCATAATCCCTCTGTCACTTATGAGATCAGATTCGTAGATCAAGATCCCTTTAACCAGTGTAGAGTTTATCATTTTGATAATAAACTGGGCTGTGAATTTCAAGGAAACAAAATACCCCGTGCTTATCCTTGAATGAGTCATCATATTGTGAGGACCTAAAATGATCTGAGTGAAACTTGACTAGAGACTGGCCATTTGAAAAGGTCAGTGTGTGGTGTGCAGCAGAGCCCAGGTGTATATGCGTCTCACACTAAGTTGCAAGGTTTGTGTGTCCTGCAGGCAGCAACCAAGAACATGAGGCACTATGGTGAAATTTAAACTTAGACTTCTTCACCAGGAGGAAGAGCTGTCAAAAAGGGATTAAGAGTCACTGTGCCACTATACACAAACCCACCACAGGAGTCCAAAGTCAAATGTGGTCTCAGGACCCAAGTTAGCCTTCTCCAGGGTTTCTCTGATGAGCCTGAGAGAAGGGGCAAAGGTCTAAAACACACCCCAATGGCTAACCCATTAAAATGAGGGGGAGCCAGAAATAAGCACACTGACAAATGGGAACATAATACAGGGAGGAATGCTGTAAGCCTGGCCTGAGTCTAGGGGAACAAACAAAACTCCTGACTTACAATCAGAGGCTGGCCTCACTTTGATTTGTAACACTATCTGAATAAATTTCCAGCCACATTTTTGATCTGGGAAACTTTGCAACAATGATGGAGTTTCTAGCAACTAATGTGACAGGTGCAAACACAAATTCTTTCTAGGGAAATAAACCTTCAGCAAGGAGCTTCAGATAATTTTTAAAGAGGCAAGTTTTAGCATGATTAAGTCACAACACCTCAAGGGAGGAAAGCACAAGAGGTGATAAACAGCAAAAACGATAGATCACAGATTCAACCTGGAAGCTCTTAGATACTGGAAATACTGGAAGGAATGGAATGGAATGTATCTCATATATATTTAATAATGTTAAACAAGTATAGGAGGTGACTAAAATGTAATCAAACATAAGAACTCTAAAAATAGTCAAGCAAGTTAGAGGGAAAATGCAATTAAAATTTCAAGAAATAAGTAGTAAAATGGATAGATTTTTTAAAATTCAAATTTTACTTGTTAATTACACAGTTGAATAGGCAGTTAGTGAATCTGAAAATATATCCAAGATAGTAATATAGATTGTAGCAATAGAAAAAGTGAAGCACAGCAAATAAAATTTTAAAATTACAATGAAGAGGCTGAGGAGTTTTAGTCATCCTAGAATTCTAGCAAGAGAAGAGAATTGAAGTTGAAATGCAAGAATGTTCCAGACTTGTTAAAAGACATCAATTCTGAAATCTAAAAGTCCAGTGACAAGCAGGATACAGGGAAAAAAAAAAAAAAAAACACACCTAGTTTGCTCAAAATGAAATTTCAAACAAAGAGAAGTCAATAAAACTCTGTGAGAAAATACAGGTTTTCCTGAATGGATTCATAATGAGGGCTGATATTACTTCTCAACTATATCAAAGACAATTAGAAATTGGTTGAAATTATTTTTGATCCATCTTGGAGAGTATCAATAATCAACCTAATTGTGTTGTCCCTAAATCTGTCTTTCAAGAATGAGTATAAAGCCATAAAACTGAGAGCATTTGCCATCAACAAAACCTAGAGCAAATGAAAATGATTTTTTATAGGATTTTACAAGTTATAATTAAAACACGGAGCAGAAATATTGTGGATACTATGCCTGGGCCCTTGAGTTGTACTGGAAGCAGGTAAAGATATAGATCCAAATTTTACCATCTTTATGAAAACCAAAAGATAATATTAAATAATAAAATGATATAATTAGGAATTATAATTTAACCTTGGTAGAAATTTTAAAAATAGAGGGAGAAGGAACAAAACCTCAAAAAGTTCAATAGATGTCAAGAAGGAAGAAAGCAAAGCAAAAATTATAGCATAATTAGGAAAAATAGCACAAAACAAGATGATAAAATGAACTCAGATATATGGATAATCCACAATGTTTTGGCTGAAAGCAGGCTGAGCTTCTGTAAGGAAGATAGCCGTGTGTTTCTCCTCCTTTAAAGGCCCTGAGAACGTGATGCAGGGATTGTGCCTGTCTTTACTATCTTGGCCTGGTGGCTTGTGTCCTGGGATCCAAGTTGCGTTCTCAGCTGTGACCATTTCCTGGCAGCATGGATGGAGGAAAACAGTGGAGACCAAGGAGCTTCCTACCAGAGGTTGTGATCCAGTTACCTGGAAGTCATATGTGCTCTGGGCTCCATTCTCATGCACCATCTTACTTAGCTAAAAGGAAGCTTGGAAAATATTCAGCTCAATGATGGGTCTGAGTAAAAGAAACCCATAATGGTCCTGTGCAATTAGCATTCTTCCCTTCCACGTTGAATGTAAATATAGTAAAGCCCCTTATCCACAGGGGATTAGCTCTAACCTCTCCCCCAGTGGATGTACTGAGCCCTATGTACAAGCCCTGCCATACTGAGACAGTCAATCCAATAACAGAATTAATTTCTGGGTGACTAATGGGCTGGGTCACTTACACAGTGTGGATGCTTTGGACAAAAGGATGATTCACGTCATGGGGAAGACAAACCAGGACAGTGCAAGATTTTAGACAGTCGCTCAGAATAGTGTGTGGCTTAAAACCTATCAATTGTTTATTTATGAAATTTCTCATTTAATATTTTCTTTCTTCTTTTTTTACATACAGTTTAGAGCTATGATGACCATCATATTCCACCACCTTTACTGTCCCCATGCCTCCTCCCCCTTATACCCCTGTGAACAGAGTTCCTCCATTGTTCCCATGTCCTTCCCCACATTATGGATCAGCATCCACTTATCAATGAGTACATTCGGCATTTGGTTTTCTGAGATTGGCTTACTTCACTTAGCATGATGTTCTCCAACTCCATCCATTTACCTGCAAATGCCATAATTTTATTCTCTTTTATTGCTGAGTAATATTCCATTGTGTATATATACCACAGTTTCTTTATCCAGTCATCTATCAAAGGACATCTAGGTTGGTTCCACAGTTTAGCTATTGTGAATTGAGCTGCTATAAACATTGAAGTGGCTGCAGCACTGTAGTTTGCTGTTTTTAAGTCTTCTGGGTATAGACTGAGGAGTAGGAAAGCAGGCTCAAATGGTGGTTCCATTCCAAGTTTTCTAAGGAATCTCCATACTGCTTTCTAGATTGATGGTACCAATTTGCAGTTCCACCAGCAATATATGAATGTGCCTTTTTCCCCACAACCTCGCCAACACTTATTGTTGTTAATATTCTTGATAATTGCCATTCTGACTGGTGTGAGATGAAATCTTAGGGTAGTTTTGATTTGCATTCTCTGATTGCTAGAGATATTGAACATTTTTTCATATGTCTGTTGATGGATTGTATATCTTCTTCTGTGAAGTTTGTGTTCAGCTCTTTGTCCCATTTATTGATTGGGTTGTTAGTTTTTTTGGTGTTAAGTTTTTTGAGTTCTTTATATATCCTGGACATGAATGCTCTATTGGATGTGTGTGTGGCAAAGATTTGTTCCCAGAATGTCGGCTCTCTGTTCACTTCATTGATTATTTCTTTTGCTGAGAAGAAGCTTTTTAGTTTGAATCCATTCCATTTATTGATTTTTGATTTTACTTCTTGTGCTATAGGAGTCTTGTTAAGGAAGTATGGTCCTAATCCAACATCTTATTTAACATTTTCAAATGGTGGTTGATCAAAGATAATTGAAACTATGGGAAGCAAATCTGAGAATGAAAGGGGACCACTGGATACTAAGCATTGTGGTTAAAATGCCAATGCTTTTATTCTGGATTTAAAAACATTTAGCTCAATGTTACTTATAAGACACAGCCCAATTATAAAAATTTAGAAAATCTGGCTATTTTAAAAAATTTAAATAAATTGATTATCTGCATTTGTCTTTGTTGTAAACTTCATGTAAATATACATATATATACCCATATATATATATATGTGTATATACATATATTTGTGAATATGTGTGTGTACATATATAAACACACAGAGAGAGACCAGACAAATAAATTTAAAAAGATATATATGTGTGTATACACACACACATACACACACATACACATATATACACAGACCAGGTAAATAACAAATGAAAGCTGGTACATGCCATTATTATTATCAGGGAAAGAAACTTCAAAGTAAAGATTAACAGGGATATGTAACATAAATGCTTCAGTTTTCTTAAGCAAAATATAACTAAATTTATTTACACCTAATAATAAAATCTGAAAAGCAAATATGGACAAAACAAGGAGAAATAGATAGATTTCAATATTTTAGCAAATGAGTTTTAATAGAATAGGCTTGATTCTTCTTTGTATTTGTAGGAGATTGGAATATCACCTAAGCTGTCACCATTCATGGTGGTAAAATGGTTCAGTAAGATAAATACTTCCTAATGTTGTATTCAATAAGATAGGGCAGATAATGTATATAGTATACCTGGTATACAGAGAACATTCCATAAAAATAAAGACATTATTATTATTATTATTGATGAAGGGAAAACAAGACAAAGTGATATCACAGGAAAACTATTTTATTTGCATTGTGTAATAATAGAAAAGGGACAGGGACCCCTAGAGGAAGGGTAGCAAGGATGGGAAAGGATATCTGAAACTATTTTAAGTCTACCAAATAGAATATAGTAATTTTTCATTACATATTGCTTCTATGACCACAAAAAAGTACAAAAAACAACAAACGAAAAGAAATTTGATAATGGAGTTTATTGTTCTATTTGTCTTGAAAGCAAAACATATTGTCAAAAAAGTCCTTTTTATCTTCCAAATTCTTCAAATTTTATCTTTAACTATGTTTATTGCTACGAAATTCAAATTTAATTTTCTGCCTGTGTAAGACGCTGGAATTCAACTTGCCATTTATTATCGACTCATCACTGCAGTTTTCTAGATTGCTATGAACATGTGTAGGGAAGATATGCAAATAAGGACAATGTCACTAAGGTAAAAGAAAACCTACATTTCTACTGGGCAGGATTGCCTATGTGATCAAAAGTTTGTACACTGATTTATTGTGGAAATATTTACCCTGGTCACTGCCTTCCAAATAACAGTGTAAACATGGAATTCTGCACTGATTCATTTGGTTAGAGCCATTTGTGCAGTCCCTGTGGCCTTGCAGTGACTTCGTCTACATGAGGACTGGATTCATAAGAAGCCCAGCCATCTTTGCTTTAGTTACATGTGACTGTCTGGCTTAGGAACCAGTGTCATCAATGCCATTTAACTTCAGATTGTTTCTAAGTATCTGAAAAATCTTCAGGCACAAACAAACTCATGACCTTACCCTTGGAGATTGTCGGCTAATAGCTCTGCTGTTTTGCAAAGAAAGAAAGAAAGAAAGAAAGAAAGAAAGAAAGAAAGAAAGAAAGAAAGAAAAAAAAAGAAAAAAGGTGGTTAAACATGCATTTTTTTAAGAGGCGTATTTGGTTGCTCTGAAACTGAGCCATAAAATTGCACAATCTAAAGGAAGGAACAGTTTGTTTTGCCCTTTTTATTGCCAGTTAAATGCCAGAAGACTTTTAAAGTAACAGCAACCAGTGCAAAGAAGAAAAAAAAAATCTAATAAAATTTTTATGATCTTAAAATAAACCTATTGCTCTTTCCTCTTCCACAGTTTTACAAAACTTTCTATACCTTTTGGCACTAGGAACTACATATAATGCTTTTTCTCTGCAAATACAGTAAGACATCATATAAAATTATAGCTGTAGGAATAGAGATGCTATAAAACCAAGCAGGGAAACAGACAATTTTCATATCAAGCAAAACATTTGATGATGTTTTTACTCTAATAAGAAAAAATTTATTATCAAAGAAAGAATAGATTTGAGTGTATGCTTAACTTTGCCTAAATAAAATCTTTTACAAATGACATGGTAGATAGTTCTCACTTTTAAACAGAGCAGAGTTCCTTCTTCCGTCTGGCATCTGATTTAACCTCAGAGCAATAGTTGACCATGTTCAGCAGATTTTAGCCATTCCTGCACATCACTAGGGAAGTCTTCTACAATCTTGGAATTGTCTCAAGGGATTTTGATTCAATTGATCTGGGGTGCCTCCTGGGAGTTTTCAGAGGTCTCCAGGTCAATCTGCAGAGAGCTGAGGTTGGGAGTCATGGCCTTGGAGAAAGGCCAGCTTTGAGGAGTCAGTGTCTGTGAGAGGAGGATGTGCCAGACCAGAGCAGTCATGTCAGGGACCCAGGAGCCTGTGTTGTCATTGTTCAAGTACTGCATTCATCCTGCTGTCCTGACTAGAATGACTACAGAGTTTAGCGTTCCCCTATCCTTCTGAGCTACACTACATTTTACCGGAAGGGAACAGAATAATGGTGGTTTGGCCATGGTATGACAAGAAAAAAGAGAAAGAAACAGCTTTGGTTTCCATCCTCTTTCCCATAGCCAGTTGCCAGCCAGTAGGGTTCACTTAGCTTGCATCAGCTTGTATTTCTGCTTGCTTTCCCTACATACCCTCCATATCTTCTTTCTTGTCTCAACAACATTGCATTGCTCAGTGAAGCTGATCAGGACAAGTGATCGCATGCCAGTAAAAGGTGGGGAAGGGGATAGTGTCAGTGTGGTTGGGTGCCCAGGAGGGATGAAGAGGCCTGGTGTGCTGAGCAGTGAGGCCGGCAAACGCTGCTGAGGGCCAAAACGCGGCGCAGGCTGGCACACAGTTGGAAGCTGATGCATATTTATGATTTACTCTGAGCCTAATGTTAAACACAGTTCTTAACATCCAACATAGCTAGGAAAATCAAACTGACTAGAAATTGAAAATATTCTAATCTAAAACTGATAGAATACAAAATGTGTCCCTGCATATATTTTGGAAAATGTCATGGAAGGATTAGAAATTAACTTGGAATAGGAAGAAACGATCTCTTCAGGTTGAAAACTTTACTGATATAAAAGATGCTGTTTCCTTTCTTGTTTATAGAATATAATTATAATTTCTGATAATTCAGTAGTAATAATATCATTGCAATAATAATAATATTAAAAGTTGGTGAGAATGGACTGATAAATAGTTATTTTTATTCTCTAGTAATAATTAATTTGTTATAGTAAATATAATAATTTCTAAATCAGAAAAAACAACTTGAAAATAAGGAAAAACAATGGGACCCCAAATCAGGAAGGATGAAAGTGATAATAATAACTACAATAGTATTTTTTAGGCTATATGGTATCGTGTATACTCACTCATTCAAACATTCATCCAAAGAGTATTTATAATCTGGCTTCCAGGTGGTAAGTACTATGGCAATTGTAAAATAAACCGGTCTGGTCTCTGTCTTCAAGGAGTGTACAGACTAGTGGGGGTGGCATCTCTCAAGTAAAAACCCAAATGGGTGTATCATCACAAAATGTGTTAAACTCTGTGGAAGACAAGAACAGAATCGTTTGCTAAATGTCCTTTCTTTGATTCAAGTGCTCTGAGTACACTTTTTAAGGAAATGGCATTTAAGCTGAGTTTTGCATCACGTGTAGGGATAATTTGGGTTAGGAAATGAAAGGAGTTCATCTTACTCAGGAAAACTGTGCTGTGTGCCATGAGACAAAACCATTTCCTATGGAAAGCATACTCACACATTCACACATACCCAGGAACACACAACACACACACACACACACACACACACACACACACACACACACACGAGAATCTAAGGGCATCTAGACAGTCACATTGGTATTGGTGCCTGGCTCCCTTCCAGCCCTTGGAGACAGGATGAATCAGCTGGGTACCAGGGACCACAGCTTGCAGGATCAAGAGCCATGAAAAGGTGCGAGTGTGGGCAAGCACATGCAGATGTGGTCTTGAAGACTGGTGGATTCATCTCGGAACCTTTCCGTAGACTATCTCCTGTGTTTGTGTGAGCTTGCCTGCACCCGGGCCTGAAGGCAGGATAGCAGAGCAGGAGGGGGCAGGCTCAGCAGAGGAGCCCGCTGAGTAGATTTCTGTGACTGCAGGGGCTGAGGGTTTTGCTCTTACTGGAGAAAATGAACAAATTTTTTAGTCTATACTTTTGAACAACTGCTTGGGGAAAAGATAGGCTGTCAATGATTTGAAGGGAATATCTTGGCACTTTGTCTGCAAGTCGCCTTTCTGGTTTTAAGGCCAAACAGAGGAAGCCATGTTGCTGTGATTCTCTTCTGGCAAGTATTTGAAAGTCATGCACATATTGTTCTAATATTTTCCACAATAGGAAGCTCCTGTCATTCCAACCATAATGCTACAATCTGTCACTAGAATACAAATGACACAGCTCCTTGACCAGGTGAGGAAATGGAATGTCACTGCATCATCTCAGGGTTAAGCCAAACTCCGTGTTCCCTGGGTCGTCTCTTCCACTTGGTTTTATCTTGATTGGTGGCCTGTGAAGTGGCCTTTGGAAACAGCTTTGGTCTTTGTCCAGATGCTGCTATCTCAGTCTCATCCCAAACCTGCAAATAATTCATCAGATGTGAATGTCTCCCTGGACCTTCCTCCTCTCTCTTCTCTTTCCCAAGCCCTTTCTATTAAATTCATTTCTAAATTTATTTTTGTAATCTCATCCATGGCTAACTCTAGGTTAATTCTAGTTGGAATTATTGAGATTATTTCAAAATATGCTAGAGTTTCTTCTTTTGGTGCATCAATGCCAGGGAGGATTTAGATTTCTTGTTTTAGCCCTGGAACAGATACAGGTGTGGGGCTTCCTTCAGACCTGCACATCCTGTGCAGCACACTTCCTGTGCCAAAGCTTGGAGCCCTATGGGTCCCAGGGCCCAGCTGCCACATTCTGCTCTTGAGAGACAGTAGGGTCCCTGAGCCAGTCCTCATCTGATCAGCCTTGCATTGAGATCACATCTTACATAAGGATAGAAACTGAGTACTACTGAACAGAGTGGGGCTGTAACCACCTGAGTGCAGACAAGTCTTACCTTAAAGCGTCTTTGAACACATTAAACAACATTGCTAGTGTTTGAGTGACAGGTGAAGTTGCCTGAGGTTTACAATTGAACTCCCTTATACTTCTGAGGTCCATGGACCAGCTGGGCAGGCCTCACTTGGGGACATGTTAGAAAAGCACAGGCCCCACTCTGTGATCTGTCTATTCAACCAGGGAGATCTCCACGGATTTATGTGCACAATAAAGTCTGATGCTCACTGGCTTTGAACATATTAAGACAACTAGATTTCCTCCTAAATACCTAGTAGGAAGCCAGGTGATTCCTCTGTTGGATGGACAGGGGGACCAGCACCTCGGAGGAGCCCAGACCTCACTGGGAGTGCTCTCTTCCTCCTCAGGAGGGTCCCATGGGCCTGGTCCTTCCCACACCCTCTGGGAGACGTTGCTGCTGGGAACAATCATGCTCACTGGGAGTGTGTGTTATCTTCCAGGTCTATTGGGGGACATGAATGGAATCTGAGAACAAATGATTGAAAAAGGATAATTTAAGAGGATTACAAAGGCCAAGGGAGGAGCTGGGAAGCCATTTCAGTGGATGGGACGCTCCAGCAAGGACAGCTCAGAATTAGGCCTCTCTCTTCCTAACCAGAGGCAACATAAGGCTTTGAGATCTGTGGGAGAGGCAGACTCTCCTCTGCACCACCAAGTTTACCTGCCAGTGCTCAGGGTCTCCATCAGCCCTCCGTGCCTAGAGGCTCCTGAGGGATGAATTATCAGGAAGTAGTGACAATTTTCAGAGGCTTGGGGTACTTGTTCCTGGTCTTAAAACAAATGCTTTAAATGCACTTTTGACACACAAACGCACAATTTGTGTGCATGTGCTTGTATAGATATATACATATACAGATGATGTGTATGCATGTATGTATATGTACGTGTATATGTATATGAATATTCATATAAGATTGTCAATGTATATGCACATTTGACTTTAAAAAGAAACTAATGAATAGTCAAGAATTTTTTAAAAGAGGTGTTTTTCTTGAAAGGAGTATCATCTGATTGTAGAACAACGGTGGCTAAGAACTAGAGAAGAATGTGTGGTTCTGTTCTGGGGCATGTGCTGGCTGCCGTCACATGACAAAGCACATCAGCCGCTCAGGGGTCTCCTGCCTCCAGCTGCCCATCAGCTGTTTTTATCTGTTTCCTTTGTGCCCTGGGGACTTGGCTGAAATTGGAAGTCAGACTGCAGTCAGAGAATTCTTTTATCACATTATTTTCTCTCTGACCCATCTTTACTTGTTAGTTAAGAAATAATGGTCTTTTTCCTTGGAATTTTTAAATACCAACTTTCTTTTCCTTTTTAATTAGAAAAACTATAACAAGGGGAAAGAAGGGCATTTTTCTTAGATGTTTAGTGCTTGCCTCCACTGGCTAAATGGATTCCAGTCATGCTCCCTCATGCTGTGGTTCTTCTCTGAGGCTACTGGGTGTAGTTATTAGAGTCGAGGAGAAAAACTTGAAAGGGAATCTGTTTGTCCCCAGAAATGATCTCCCATGGGAAGGCACTTAGGTGAAGCATAAGCGTGAGACACTGCCTTAGTAATGATCTATTTTCTATCAGGAAATAGCTTTGCTCTCACTGGAGAACAACTATGGCCCTGTGGTTATAAAAGCATGGAAATTAATATCAGGGGTTTTCTTCCTGGCTCTGACACTTAGTGAATGGGACGACTCACTTTCTCCTGCCATTTGCAAAGTGGTGAAAAATGTGTCCAGTCTTCTACCTTCAGTGCAATGGACTGAGTGTGTCCCCCTCCAATTCACATGTTAAAACTGTATCCCCAAGGTGATGGTCCTAGGAGGTGGCTGGGTCAGAAAGGTGGAGTCCTCATGGATGGGATTAGTGGCCTCCATGTGCATGGCAGGAAATATATCCTTACCAACATGGAACCTGCCAGTGCCTTGATCTTAAGATTTCTCAGCATCCAGCACTGTGAGAAATAAATGTGTGCTGTTTCTCCGCCACCCAGTGTGTGGTAGGTCGTTATTTGATTTGGCCATCACATCATTTTCCTTCTCTTGGTCCCTGAGCAATTCTCCTTTCCTTGCACATAAACAGCATCCACACCCGCAATGCCACAGTGACTTAGGGGAGTATTTCTTCTCAAGATGAGATGGAGGCAGAAGCTTTGCCCACTCAGTGACCATCTCTTGTGGGGCTCTCGCTGCTCCTCAGCTGCCCTGAGAATGAACAGGAGAACTGCTCGCCATACTCCACTACCACCCCCACCCTCCTCAGGTGCATGTCTAGCAAAGTCTAATGTGGCAGCTAATAAACAGTCTGGCCTCTGAGAAAGCACTGGGTACGTTCCTGCTGCAGCACACTGAGTAGGGCCGTGTGGGGGGTCGGGGACATGGTGAGCACGAGGGTGGTGTTGCTACAGATGCTGTCCCAGCTGCATTCAGAAGCAAATGCTCCTTGGGTAGTTTATGAAATACAGACAAACAAAATGTTATAAGCAGGAAAATAGAAACAGGTAAAGCCTGCATTTATGGATATTAACTGAAACTTTCACATTTGAATGTGATACACACATTAACATTAGCTATGAGTGCGATTTCTGTCTACAAACAAAACATAAAAATGATTTTCCATTAAAATAGCACAGGATAAGCATTTTTTATTAGGCATACATTTAGTTATTCAATATTTCCACTAATTAGAAATCTGGATGCTTTTATGATTGTATCCTGTATTTTCAGTTTGCATTAATTCAAAACAACTATTTTTTTCTAATTCCTTCAGTGACTTGACTATTTATGTAACTGAATTAGGTAATGGACTGTGGCTAATAATTACAGGTCTGTAATGAATTACTATTATCTGACCCTAAGCCCATGGGCTTAAGAAAGACCTAGGTTCAAGTTAATATTCTTCCAGTTCCTACCTGTATGAACTTTCCTAAATCAGTTTTTTTTTGTGATTCCTGAAAATAAGGCTAATAAAAAGAACCATAGGCAATCATGAGTTTGACTTGGGTAGTTTAAAAAAAATACTGGGCAATGAGGAAAAGATGAGAATCCAGTGTTGACTGATGCCAGACATGAAGTGTTAGAACAGAGTGTTCAGGAACTATGAGCAAGATGAGCACACTGCTTTGAAGATCATGTATCAATAATGGCTTGTGCCATCATTTTATCATTGTGATACACACTACCACAAAACAGAAAATTCTCCCATGTAGGGACATCTTTAATATTTACTTGCATTTTGAACTAGTATCTATTGAGTGTTCAGTAGACCAAAGATTTCTGAGTGT
>PVHX01020894.1:0-30926 GCA_004024805.1 Geosciurus inauris | reverse complement strand
TTTGGTACCGGGGATTGAACTCAGGGGCACTCGACCACTGAGCCACATCCCCAGCCCTATTTTGTGTTTTATGTAGAGACAGGGTCTCACTGAGTTGCTTAGTGCCTCGCCATTGCTGAGGCTGGCTTTGAACTCGCGATTCTCCTGTCTCAGCCTCCCTGAGTGCTGGGATTACAGGCTTGAGCCACCGCGCCCAGCTTGGAAGTTAATGTTAAAAGCATATTGTAGGGCTGGGACTGTGGCTCAGCGGTAGAGCACCTGCCTCACATGCGTGAGGCACTAGATTCAATCCTTAGCACCCACATAAAAATAAATAAATAAAATAAAGAAATCGTGTACATCTACAACTAAAAAAGTTAAAAAAAACATTGTAGATATTAGAGCAAGAAGACAAAAGGAAAATATGAAAGATTAGAAAAATAGAGAAATAGTCCAAGACTCCTAACACCCAAAGATTAAAGGTCCTAAAAGAGAACAGAGGGAGAAGAAACTTTTTTTTTTTTGGTACTGGGAATTGAACTCAGGGATTCCTATTTGAATCCAAGCTCAATAGCAAAGCATTCCAAGGAATTTTTTTTTTTTTTTTTTGGTGGGGGGGAGAAGATACTTTTAAGAAACCAAGCCAGGTGTAGTGGTTCATGCCTGTAATCTCAGCTACTTAAGAAAATCTCAAGTTCTAGGCCAGCCTGGGCAATTTAGCAAGACCCTGTCTCAAAATGAAACAATAATAGGGATGGAGTGTACCTCAGTGATGAAGCACATGCCTAGCAGGTTCAAGGCCCTGGGTTCAATCCCTAGTACCAAAAAGCAAAACCAAAATCCAAAAAACCCACAATACAATAAACTAAAGGGCACAAATTTCTAGGTCAAAAGATAACACCCAAGGAAGGAACAGAGGGAGGGAGAAAGGAAGGAAAGGGGGAAATACTGGAGACTAAATTGGAGCAAAATATATTCCATGCTTTTATAATTATGTCAAAACAAATCCTAATGTTATACATAACTAAAAAAGAACCAATAGAAAAGATACCACTAGCAATGCAGAAAAGTTTGTTTGCTAAGTGTTTAAAACATTTTTCTAAATTTTATAGTACGTATTTAAGGTATACAATATGACATTTTGAAGGTATATAGTGAAATGGTTAAAATAGTCCAGCTAATTAATATATCCATCATCTCACATAGATACCTCCTTCATGTGGCAAGAGCTTAGCATGAAAACAATAATTTGAGACTGGAAGACAATATAATCACCTTAGTTTCAGATAAATATTTATTTATTTTCCCATAGTAAGTTATACTCTGATTGGAAATAGTGATTAGAGAATACAACTGTTAATGATTTTTAACTATACTGAATTGACTTTTTCTTATAAATTTAAGTAAAATTTTCATGAACTAAAAAAAATTCAGTTTTCCACCAAAATTCCAATCTAATGAAGGAACATAGACTTGCCCTCCTCCCCCAAAGCATAACATTGTCAAATTTCAGAACACCAGAAGCAAAGAAGAGATCCGAAGGCTTTCAGAGAGAATGAGCATGTCACAAACTAAGGACTGGGAATCTGAATGGCACTGGACTTTTCACCAGCAAAAGTGGAAGTTCTAAGATAATTAAGCAATGCCTTCAAAATTCTGAAAGGAGACGATTTAAACCTAGAATTCTAACCCAGTGAAATTACTGACTGAATGTCAGAGTAGGATAATAATATTTTCACACTTAACAAAACTTCAAAAATGTGCTTTCTGTGATTTCTTTTATAGAATCTAAACTCAGGATGTGCTTCTCCAAAATGAGAGAGCAAACCTATAAAGAGAAAGGCAGTAACCAGAAAACAGGTGGTCCACTTCAGGAGAGACACAGGGAAGGCCCAGGATGATAAGCGTACAGTTGCCTGGTAGCTAGTCCAGGTATAGAGGGTGTCAGGAGCAAGATTTCCAAGAAGAATATGAAACTGATAGATGACATGATAAATCCAAACACACTGCAAGGAAATTTTACACCTTTGGTGGGGACTTATGATATGTCTTAGTGAAAGAAGCAATAAAAATATTAAACAAACTATAACATAAGACAATTATTAACTGCAGGGGAAAACATTTTTAAAGGAAAGGAATTGTAAATAATATATCACCATAATAACATAAGTGCAATATTGGTTGAACTACCAATCCTGTTAAAATATTCAAGGATGGGGCTGAGGCTGTAGCTCAGTGGTAGAGTGCTTGCCTAGCATGCATGAGGCACTGGGTTCAATCCTCAGCACCACATATAAATAATAAATGAATAAAATAAAGATCTATCAACAACTAAAAAATGTTTTAAAAAATTTTTAAAAAATCAAGGATGATGAAAAAGGAGAAAAGTGTGGGTATGTTTGCATGTGAGTACTGTGCATGTGGGGTTTTGAGTTTTTTTGTTTTTGTTTTTGTTTGTTGGAGGGTTTTGTGGGGGTTTTGTTTTTGTTTGTTTTGTTTTATAGATGGTAGAGGAATCAAAGAAGAGCTATCTTGTCATATTACATAACTGAAAGTCAGTAAATAATTCTCTGAATCTGAAAAAAAAGAGCAAGAAATAGTTGCATCTGTATATTATTATTTAAGACAATGAAGGAGCAAACACCAGAAAAAAAAAGGTAAATGAATCAGAAGTGGAGGTGTCTAGGAGTGAAAATCAGGAATGGTGAGTGATAAGGCAGAAGACCACTGCTTTTATAAGCTTATTTTTATTTTTAAAGTGACAAATCCTTGATACATACAGAATAGGTGCCCAATATCTAGTAACTACCATTTTTTTAAAAAATCAGTAATTTCCTTATGTATCAGAAGTTACAGTTATTATCCTAAAAGAAGTAAAAGAAAATATATTCACATTAATTATAAAGAGCTATAAAATATTGACTAATTATCCTAGCAAGAAATGTGTTGAAATCTATGAAGAAAAATAAAAAAACTAAGAAATGAAGAAAACCTAAATAAATGGAGAGACATGTCACATTCATAGGTGAGAAGAAAAGATTCTAGCTCATCCCAAAATAACTAGTAGTTTGAACATAGTCACAATCAAAATACCAATGTTGTTTTGTTTCTGTCTCTTAATAATTGACAAATTTTATTCTAAAGTTAAAGTGAGCTGAGCACAGTGACACACACCTGTAATTCCAGGCACTGGGAGGCTAAGGCTAAGTTCAAGGCCAGCCTGGCCAGCTTAATGAGACCTTGTCTCAAAATATAAAAGGCTGGGGATACAGCTCAATGGTAAAGTGCCCCTGGATTCAATCTTCAGTACTGGAAGAAAAAAATAATAATAAAGTTAACCTGAAAGAATAAACAGGCAAGATCAATTGAGAACATTCTAAAAAAAAAGTATGAGTGTGAAACCTGTCATATTAAATTGTATAATAAGTAAATCTTATATAGCACTTGTTAGGTACCAAACTGATCTGAGTCTTATCTGTCACCCAGGTGAGTGGTTTTAGTGCTTCTATTTTAGAGATTAAGAAATTGAGACACAGAGAGATTAAACAGCTTGCCAAGGTTACAGAGCTAGTAGTGGGCAGAGCCCTATTATCCAATAATTAAAAGTGACTTGCTAGAGGGCTGGGATTGTAGCTCAGCGGTAGAGCACTTGCCTCGCATGCGTGGGGCCCTGGGTTCAATCCTCAGCACCACATACAAAGCAATAAAAAAATAAAGACATTGTGTCCATCTACAACTAAAAAAATATTTAGAAAAAAAAAGTGACTTGCTAGAGCAAGAGTTAGCAGATCTATGGAGCGGAATGCACATCCCCCCAACAGAATCCAATATATGATAAACACCCTAGAGACAGCATGGCACAGAGCTAAACACTTTGGATTTGGGAGGCAGCATGTAAGTTCAAGCCCTAGCTCTGCCACATACTAATCTGTAAGACTGTAAGTTGTTTAACAGCTCTGTGCCATTTTAGAGATGAGAGTGTTCTCATCTCTGTTAGAGTGTTCTCATCTCTGAAATGCCTCACCTGATGACAGGTAAAGCATTCAGAATAGAGTTAGGGACATAGAGGATACTATATAAAAATTTGCTATTATTATGTTTGCTGTCACAAGTCAGCAAGGCCAACCCATGAGTGTGTGACTCATGTAGTCACATAGGGCACTGCTCTTAGAAAGGCCCACACACTGGTCTAAGGTTTTACTGTCATCCTCTTAAAACTCTTAAGAAGTTTTGAGCAAGGGGCTCTGCATATTCATGTTGCACTGGACTCGGCAAATGTAGCTGTATAGTGAGTCCTGCAAGTCAATGAAGAAAATGATTAATTATTCAGCAAAGGGTGTTGGAAATACTGATATTCCAAGTTTAGTTCTCATTTTGCACCAAGTAGTGCATGAAAACATACAGGGTTTTTTTGTTTTTTGTTTTTTGTTTTGGTACTGGGGATTGAACTCAGGGGTACTCAACCACTGAGCCACATCCCCAGGCCTATTTTGTGTTTTATTTAGAGGAAGGGTCTCAATGAGTTGCTTAGCACCTTGCCATTGCTGAGGCTGGTTTTGAACTCAAGAGTCTTCTGTCTCAGCTTCTCAAAGTGCTGGGATTACAGGCGTGCGCCACCACACCCAGCAAAAACATACTTATCAGTTTAAATAAAAACTTCACATTCTGAATTTGAATGGGAAATACTTGTTTGAACAGTTGATGAATTTTGTCTTTAAAAATATTACATCATATATTTCCTAATACTATTCACTAAATAGGACAAGAAACAAGAACTCAATAGCAAAGGACATTTCTAGCACCTGGATATAGTCTTATAGCATTATTTCCCACTAGAAGGGACTCAAGATCTTTGGAGAAAAAGGCTGATTTTATGTCTTGCACAGGGAATATACAACATAAACCTCGTCAGGTGCTTTGAACATGAAATAGGAACATCCTGCCATACCAGTGAGAAAGGTTAGAAAAGACTATGTGAATGTGTCAACTGGAAGAGCTTCCTACTGGCCAAGAGGGGCAGGTTGAGCATCAAAAAGAATGATAATAACACTAATTAGAACAAATTTAAAAATTCAAATAAAAGAAAAAAAGAAAAAAGAATGATAACCACAGTAGGCAGAAACATATTGTATGTTTTAGTGCATGAGTTCATAATCTAACATTCATCTGAAAAAACCAACTCATTATTTTGAAAACTGGCAAATACAGACCCCTCCAAATTAAGTATTTTTTAATATGTTTTATTTGTTGATGGATCTTTATTTTATTCATTTGTTATTTATATGTGGTGCTGAGGATTGAACCCAGTGCCTCACGCATGCTAGGCAAGCGCTCTACCACTGAGCTACAGCCCCAGCCCCCAAATTAAGTATTTATCCTTCCATTACTATATGAAATGAACCTCTGAGTGACCAAATAGTTGGTAAGAGGGAGTTTCTCTTTCCAGAAGAATTCCAGCTAATTAGCAAAGAATAAAATAATTAGAATACCATCATTTAGGGACCTCTTATGAGATAATGAACCTAAGCAGTGATCATCGTGGCTGATAATATCATAAAAGAGCTAACCATGCATTAAATGTCACCTGATGGAAATGAAAACACTACTTGAATCTGATAAGCCTTCAGATCTAACTACTAATCTACATCAAATACAAAGAACAGAAGAGTATGTTAAATGCCTACTTAGGGGTGAAATCAGCAAAATCCAGACTAAGTAGAATCCTCCGAACAAATGACTCAGTTTCTCTGACTGATAAATTGCAAGGAAGAAAGCTAGCAAGAGAGAGGAAACCTATAGTTCATATGAAACAGCAAGCAATTGTAATACACGGTCCTTATTGGGTCCTGATTCAAACTGTTAAAAAACAAAAAACAAAACCAACTTAGGGGCTGGGGTTGTGGCTCAGTGGTAGAGCACTTGCCTCGCATATGTGAGGCACTGGGTTCGATTCTCAGCACCACATATAAATAAATAAAATAAAGATCCATTGACAACTAAAAAAGATTAAAAAAAAAAAAACAGAGAAATTTAAACATTGACCAGGTTTTTTTAAAATATTTTTTTTAGTTGTAGATGGACACAATATCTTTACTTTATTCATTTGTTTTTTTATGTGGTGCTGAGGATCGAACCCAGTGCCTCACGCATGCAAGGCAAGTGCACTACCACTGAGCTACAATCCCAGCCCCTGACCAGGTTTTTTAAGGACATTAAGTAATTACTTTTGGGACTGGGGCTGTGGCTCAGTGGTAGAGCACTTGCCTAGCATGTGTGGGGCACTGGGTTCAATTCTCAGCACCACATATAAATAGAATAAAGGTCCATTGACAACTAAAAAATATTTTTTAAAAAAAGAATTACTTTTAATTATTCCTGACTCTGGCAGTGGTGTTACAGTTATATCTTTAAAATTTATCACCTTTTAGAGATACATACTTATAAATAGAATAACTATCTATAGATATCAATATTTACAGATAAAATGAGATGATATGTGTGACTTGAGTCAAGTAATCTTGGAAATAAAATAATTGGGAGGGTAGATAAAACAGGATTGGCTATGAGTAGAAACTAGAGTATTTTACCATTTTTGTTTGTGTTTAAATTTTTTCATTAAAATTTTAAAACATATATGTGGGGAGAAAACTTATTTCTAAAAATGTTTCAATTATTCAATATATGAATGAATATTTGATCTCAATGAATAATTTTTCAAGTACAAAATAAAATGACAATACACTAAGAAAATACCACTTTTAACTAGAATAAAGACTAAAACTGGGTGTAAGCATGTACATTTATTTATTTAATTTTAAAGGTAGGGTCTCCCTGTGTTGCCCAGGCTGGCTTCACATTCTTGGGCTTAAGGGATCTTCCTGCCTCAGGGTTCAAGTTATTGGGACTACACTGTGACACTTGGCTTCTTTGTGTAGGCTTTTAAAATGTGATAAAATTAAGAGAGAAACATTCTGAGAAAAGTAATCACAATTTAATACAAATAAAAGATCCAAATACTTAATATACAAAGGAGTTGACAGTAATAACCAACACACTGTACACAAGGCATTCTTGTAAGCACTTTACAAAGACCATGTAAGGGGCTGGGGTTGTGGCTCAACGGTAGAGTGCTTGCCTCGTATGTGTGAGGCACTGGGTTCGATCCTCAGCACCACATAAAATAAATAAAGGTATTGGGTTCATCTATAACTAAATGAAATATTAAAAATAATTTAAAAAAAAAGACCATGTAAGTTCTTACAAAACAGAAAAAGTACTGGTGTCTAATAGTCTCCTAGGTAATTCATAAAAGAAATTCAAACAATCAAAAAACAAATAAGTATATATTTAACTTCACAATAATTAATCACAATTTAAATTGTGCTAAGACTTTAACCTCTCAAAAAAGAGAAGATTATTGTTAATGACTAATGCCTGTTGTTAGTGGTACAGTGAAATGGCCAATTTCTTACATTTCTAATGGGAATATAAATCAGAAAAAAAAATATTTCTGGAGAAAATTTGGCAACTAAATGAATCTTGAAAACATTTATACCTCTTGACCCTATTATAATCCTTTGAGAAATGTCTAGAATTGACATGATCAGAGACACACATGAAGATGTATATGCTAGAAGGCTGGTTAGAGTTTTGTTTGTAATAAAGAAAAACTGGAAGCAACCTAATTTCTAAGAAGAAAAAAATGAGCATTTAAATAAATTATACATCAATAAGTTGGAATATAGCCAATAACTTGGCTGGGATTGTGGCTCAGTGGTAGAGCGCCTGCCTCGCATGCGTGAGGCACTGGGTTAGATCCTCAGCACCACATACAAATGAATAAAATAAAGATATCTGACCATCTACAACTAAAAAAAAATTAAAAAAAAATAACTTGGAATATTAAGGAACCATTAAAATTATGTATCAATGGTAAATAATCTATCAACAGATGAATAGATACATTTATTACAGAGTACTAATTGTGGAGTAATGGAATATAGTCATTGACAAAAAAGGAATTAACTACTTATTCATACAATCAAAAGAAATCTTCAAATATTAAACCAAATTCCCTTTTTCTCTTGACATTATAGCTTTAACCTTCTTTCAGTTCTCCAAATACAGATCTTGCATTTTCTGTGACTATAATGACCTCCCCTTTTTCACTTCAGCCCTTTAATTCCTACTGAGCCTTCAGCTGTCAGAGCAATCTTTACCTCCTCAGAGATCTTCTTGTCCCTGATCCTAGATTGGGTCAAGCACTGTATGCCTCTTCTTTGTGTAACATCAGAATTATAATTTTCATTTCTTTGCGTGTACAAGTTAGCCAAATTGCAAGGTCAAGGGCACTGTCCTCCAGACTGCCAAATCTGTCCAAGACTTCTGACACCAAGTGCAAATTTGGGGATTTCCCAAAACCACCCTCACATTTAATAATTTGATAGAAAAACTCATGGAACTCACTGAAGCCTATTAAAGTCGTGGTTGTATTTATTACAAAGTAAGGACCCAGATTAGAATATGAAGAGGGTAGAATCTAGAAGGTTTTTAAATATGGAGTTCTGTTGTCCTCAGGAAGTCTTACCCTCCTGGCACCTGTGTGTGACGATATTCAGGGAGTAATGCTCCTCCAGGAAGCTCATTGGAGCTGTAGTAGCCAAAGTTTTGATTGGGGCTTCATTATATGGGCATGATTGATTGATTGATTGATTGTCCACATGCTTAAATTCAGTCTCTAAAGCATATGGTGGGTCTTTCTAGATTTCTAGCTGTGGTCAGCTTCCACTCTCCGGATATTGGGTATGAACGACCTTACCCTGAATTACCTTATTAGCATAAACTATCAGGTGTAGTCCCAGGTGCTCACCATGATTAACAAAGATAATCCTATCCTTCAGGAAATCCCAAGGGTTTAGAAGTTACCTTCTAGAAGTTGGCACAAAGGCCAGACCCTCTTTGAGCAAGACAAAATTCTTACTGCACTGCATGGCTATGTGAATAACATCCTTTCCTTCACCCCACTCCACCAAACTCTGAGTTCCAAAAGGGTATGGGTCACATCTGGGTTTGCTCCCAGTTTTTTCCCTAGCACCTCACATAGTGGTTGGCAAATACTGAGAGTCTGTAAAACATGGACTTGAGTACTGACAGTCTGAATTTGGCTCTTCTGGACAAGTTACTTAACCTCTTATTGTCTAATTGACCTCCTCTGCAATGAGGGTTGAATGAGTGAATATCAGTAAAGTTCTCAGTATATGGTACAGAGAAAAAGTTAGATAAATGTTTAATATTATTAAATGCTCAATAAATAATTACTGATAGAATAAGTGGCACCATAAGAGGTGCTTAGTGAATATTTATTCAAAGAACAAGAAAATAAAAATTCTTCTTTAGTAGAGTTTCCTATTAATGTGGCACAAGATATATTAATTTTGACTTGTCTTTAATTATTCTAAAGATTATAGCTCAATAATATGCTTAAGAAAAATACATAAGAAAGGAGAGAAAGATTATTTCAGTTTGTTTCAGTCTTTTTCACTTCATCAAGCAGTACCCTCGATATCTGATTGAGGAATATAAAATTAAACAGGGTTCAAGGTCTCTTCCAACTCCAACAACATGTTATTTGTCCTTAGGAAACAAACTAGATATAACAACAGAGAAGACCATTTTACATGGAGGCATGAAAACTTTGAATGTGTAAGTTTCCAATAACAAACAAAAAAAGGACAAAGTGAATATTCAGTTGATTACTAAAATTCGTCTTTAATACATAGATTTGAACTGCAGCAGTACATTTTTATTAATTTGATGGAATTCGACTGTGGTAGACCATACACAAAGGTTGTGGAAAATTTATTTGAATCTGTAAGAATTTGTTGATTTTATTTTGGCACTTAAACTGGCCTAACCTGAGCTTCAGAAGGTGATTGATTATAAAATCAGAAACGTCTCCAAACGACAGATTCAACACCTTCAAATAATATTCTTAGTCATTAGAAAAAACGAATCAACTTTTTTTAAGTATCAACTTTTTAGCTTCAAAGTAATACACATACACTTACAATGACCAAATGTTTTAAAATTTATTTATTATTATTAAGCAATTAAGTTATTAAATAATAAAAAGTCAATGTTTCACCCTCCCCACTATGTTTATTTACCAAAAGTAGCAAATATTAACAATTTATTCCACATAGTTCTGTGCAAATACACACAATAAAAATATGTATATATGCACCTTAATGAACACATTTGTAAAATGCTACTTTCTCTTGCCATTCTAGTGTTACCACAAGCAGTCACCCAGTTTGAAGAATTGGTTAGCATGGCAGAAACCCTGCTTAAGGGTGGAGGGACCATGTCCACAGCTGCGTCCACTCTCTGGAGAGCAACAAATAATTCCTCACCAGATTCATTTGCCTCAATAGGCAGTAATTCCAATTCTAATTCTAGTTCACCAATTTCCTTGAAGGCTGAGGAGGAGCATCATCCCGATGAGAAGCAGGTCAGTTGGACTACTTGCCCCATCATTCTCTGGAAAATAGCTAAATGAGAAAATTAAAATAAAGGCAGAAATAATCATTGTTGTATCAGATAAGTTTTAGGTAAGTTGAGGACATAACCTTAATATTCTGATTGTATTTTACAATATTTATTGTATTGTAAAATAAACTATTTTATTTATGTAATGAAAATTTGTTTCTGTGAAATCAATATCCAGTGTAGAGGCAAATTGTAGAAAAAGATCAAGTTTTTAAGCTATTACATTCTTAAACCAATAAAGGGAAGATACCTGTGCATCAACAGTTACAAAATTTTATATCATTGAGAGAAGATAAATTTCAGCCTCCATGTGCTAGAGAATCACAATTCTTTTTTAATTTTTTGCAGTTTCCCTTAATCAAAAATCAGAAACTAAAAGTTAGGGTTTTGTTAAAATCAAAGTTCAGCCTAGGAAATTATGCCTTCAAAAGGGATAATGAAATATTAACAATCTAACATTCAGAATATTTAAGTCATAGTGTACCAGTTTCCTATTGCTATACAACAGATTGCCACAATTTAGTGATTTCAAATAACACAAATTTAGTATCTCATATTTCTGTAGGTCCAAGACCTGGAACAGGCTTCACTGAACTAAAATCAGTGGTCAGCAGGACCATTGCTGAATACTGCGAAGGAGAATCTGTTTTCTGCTCATTTGTGTTGTAGAATTTAGTTTCTTATATGTAGAACTGAATTTCCCATTTTCTTGCTGGCTCTAAATGGAAGGCCATTTCCACGGCTAGAGGCAATCACAACCCTTGGTTCATGGCTCACTTCTGCCACCTTCAGAGCCAGCCATGACAGGTCAAGTCTCTCCTCTGAATCTTTCCTCCTTTTTGTGTCTGTCTTTTCTGACCCATTCTTCTGCCTCCGTCTTCTGTTTCTCAGTACTTGTATGAGTAGATTGGGCCCACGTGAGTAATCCAGGATAATTTCCCATCTCAAAGTACTTACCTTTAATCACATCTTACAAAATTGTTTTTGTCCTGTGAGGTAATATAGTCATGGTACAGGGATTAGGCTGTGCACCCCTTCAGAGACCATTATTCTGCTTACCACACTTGGTATGTGGTGCTGAGGATAGGACTAATCCTTGAAGCACCAAATCCAGATTACATGACAAGAATTTGCATGAACCCTGGAACAAATATCTCATAAATATTGAGAATTATCTCAAAGATAACATCAAACTCTAACCCTTGAAATGTAAAGTATATACTAAAGTATAATATGTAGCCTTAAATAATGTTGATATTGTTTGCTGGCACATCTTAATTAGTAATATATTTCTCCAGATATCATTTTTCTTTTTCTAACTTCAATTATTATTTCTTACTTTTTTAGTTCAAGATTGAAAAATGGCAGATTGCCCGTTGTAATAAGAGCAAGCCTCAGAAGTTTATTAATGATTTAATGCAAGTACTTTACACAAACGAATACATGGCCACACACAGCCTGACAGGGGCAAAATCCTCTACTTCAAGGGACAAAGCTGTAAAACCAGCTATGAATCAGAATGAAGTTCAAGAAATCATAGGTGATAATATCATTACATTATATTGTCACACAAATTTGAAATTGTGTTGCCATTCAAGGTCAAGTTATTCTTTCATGGTCCTTTTTATTTTGTTTCAAATTTATTGTTCTATGAAAGAAAAATTTTAGAATAGTATAATGCTTTCATTAAACATGGGAAAATTTATAGAAAACTTTTCATTAAAATGGTTATTAAAATAAAACTGAAGGTTATATGACTGAAAAGTTTGAATTAGTAACATTTATATCTTTCAAAAATAAAAAAGTATAAAACAAAATTTCCATAACAAATTTCTATTTTTTTCTCTTTCTTGGTTATATCCCTCATCTTTTATTCTAGAAAGATAGAGGGTAATTTGACTATACTATTTGTGGTTTTTAAATTAATGAATCTTTTTACATATAATCACCTGGATTATTTTTAAAAAATTTTATGCAATCATCCAACAAATTTAGAGAGTCTCTGAATCCAAGTTCTATCTATGTAATTTCTTAGCTTGAAAAGGATTATTTGGAATCTAGTTGTTTCACCTGATGTTAGGAATGGATAAAAATAAATCCTTAACATTTTGGAGCAAAAAGAGTTGGGGTTGGAAGCAAGTAACAGGGTTATAGTTGAATGATGCCATAGGAAGACAAACATATACCCTGCTTTTACAATATAGACCCTCTGTTATCTCTTGCTTTGTTTTGAAAACCATGACTATATATTCATCATTTAAATACCTCATGGGAATTTGTACTACTTTTGTTAAATGGAGACAAAATGACAATGTAGAATGTTTAATGTTTTACCTCAGTTTGTGCTTTAAGATGCAAAAGTTTCAAAAAGCATTTTGGGGTGCTATTTTTGTCTTTTACAGGAGTAACAAAACAGTTATTTCCCAATACGGATGATGTTTCAATTAGGAGAATGATAGGACAAAAGCTAAACAACTGTACCAAGAAGCCAAATTTAAGCAAAAATCTTAACTCTCAGGATATTAAGTAGATCCTTTTGGTAAGTCTTTTACATCTTTACAATTCTTTCAATGTAACAAGAAAATGTGCTGTTTTTATCTGTGGAATAGCATTTTCCAAATACTCCACTGGAGAATACTGTTTTCCTCCTTCTCTTTTGTTTTCATGCTGTGAGGTAAGAGCTTGCTTGGCCATGCACCCTCACCACAGCCCAAAGACAGCCAGGCCAAACCATCATGGACTGAAACCCCCAAAACTGGGAGCCAAAATAAAGCTATTGTTTTCCTAAATTGATTATCTTGGATATTTGTTGTAATAATGGAAAACTAACTAACATATTCTCCATTATTTTGATTGAAAATATATGTGATCATGTTATTAATATCTTCATGGATTCAAGGAGTATGTGTAGGTAACACACAAGGGTAAGATTCACACGTTTGGAAGATATCCCTTTTTTCCCGCTATTTTCTTTTTTTTAAAAATATATATGTGGGGCTGGGATTGTGGCTCAGTGGTAGAGCGCCTGCCTCGCATGCGTGAGGCACTGGGTTTGATCCTCAGCACCACATAAAAATAAATAAAATAAAGATAATGTGTCCATCTACAACTAAAAAATATTTAAAAATAAAAATAAAAAAATAAAAAATATATATGTATATTTTTTTTTGTACTGGGGATGGAACTCAGGGGTACTTGACCATGGAGCCACATCCCCAGCCCTATTTTGTATTTTATTTAGAGATGGTCTCACCGAGTTGTTCAATGCCTCGTCGTTGCAGAGGCTGGCTTTGAATTCGCAATTCTCCTGTCTCATCCTCCCGAAGTGCTGGGATTATAAGCATGCACCAGCATGCTTGGGTAAAAAAATAATATTTTCAGTTGTAGATGGACACAATACCTTTATTTCGTTCATTAAGTTTTTTCTATGTGGTGCTGGGGATCAAGTCCTCACGCATCCTAGGCAAGCGCTTTACCACTGGGCCACAACCCTAGTCCTCCCCCTATTTTCTTTACTTCTCTTTGACATCTATTTTGCCTGTTTTCTGCCTCACTGGAATCACCATCAACACCATTTCTTCTGACCATGTCTTAAGTGGGATATGGAGCTGTATATGTAGCGCAGCAACTTTGTCCACCCTCTACCCATTGCTGTCACTATCATCCCCGTCAAGGGGCCCTTATCTGTTTTGTTATACAAGTATGGTCAGCTCTAGTGAGAATCAACAAGAGTCTCTCTTCTTTAAAAAATACTACTTATATTAACTGCAGTGAGATTCTTTCTCTTGGCTCACACATACTGGAGACTGACTTAGAGAGTTATCAAAGATAAGGATATTTGTATCCCTTTTCTCCCCAAGTCATTATAAATTTCAGGAGACTGTGAATTTCATAACTTTCCAATTCTGAGATAATTGCTTAAATGTGCCCTAGAACTTCTCATTTTGACATGAGACATACTAGATATCTTGAATATATTCAGGATGATATTCAGAAAGGTGGCCTTTCTGAATGCTATGTAACCAGAATTCCAACTCATGAAGCTATCTTTTGGAGTACAATTATTATATTTCTGAATTCTATAAGTCATTTTAATATCCTAAGCTCTGTCTTTTTAATATCTTAGACTGCCAAGGATAGTAACAAAACACATCTCTGACTTTATTAGCCAGCAGGGCATTGAAGAAATGAACATTAAAAGATTTTTATATTAGTTTTGCTTGTGCCTGCCAGTAGTAGTGTTATTAAGCCACCTGACTATGGCATTAATTAAAATTGAATTGAAACAAAGGACAAACCTCTTGCTTTGAACACAATATGTTCTTGTGCCTTCTGGGCCTGAGCTTTGCTTTGTACTGCCATGTTACCTTGACTAGGAATACATATGTTCTGAATCAGAAGTGGAGATTAACATGAATGGAAATTCTGTTTAATTTGGCAGATATCATTAACTTAAAGTATAGCTAAAATCAACTTATGTCCAAAGGATTAAGGAAAATATGCTCTTGGGAAAAACATGGTCACATACAACCTTTATTTGAACATGCTTGATGAATTAGACAGATACAGCACCATCTACTGGAGTACTGCTCTATTTTTTTTCCTTGGGTCATTGTACTCACAGGAGCCTAAAAGGTGACTACATTTATTCAGACAAACCATACCCACACTCTATCCTGCCACCAAAACTATTCCCTGGGAAAATAACTTTCCTAGTATTGCTGTTAACAAGGCAAGATGTACTGAAAAATCATGCAAATGTCCACAAATTCCTGTGCATCAAGAAGCCTAGTGAGGGGCTGGGGTTGTAGCTCAGCGGTTGAGTGCTTACCTCGCATGCGTGAGGCACTGGGTTCGATCCTCAGCACCACATAAAATAAATAAAGGTATAAAAAAATAAAATCAGATTCTTTAAAAAATTAAAAAAAAAAAAAGAAGCCTAGTGATCTCCACCACAGATCCTATGATAGACTGTGTCCATCTCCCAGGACTAAGCTCATGTTGCTGTTGGTGACATATATTTGAAATTCATTTTCCAGCTAAGGGTCATTTCTGTGGGAGTAAGAGCTAAATTCTATCCCTCTTATTTTTTTTAAAAAAAATCTATTCTCCTATTCCTGTGATTGCCCTCAAGTCGCCTCAGCTCTCACTTGCCAAGAGCTTGAAGTCTATCTGGCCTTTCTCTATTTTTTTTTTACTTCTTCCTTACAAGAACTGAAAAAAAATTATAAGAATTACAGAATACTAGGCTACCACCTCTTAACTCAACTTAGGGATCAGCAGCCATCTCCTGAAATGTCCAAAACTACCTCAATGTTGATCATCTCAACATACTATCACATATATTATTACTTAGAGATAATCTAATGCAGTGGTGCTACATAGCAAGTAGGCAAGTTATTTTGCCCCCTTCCTTTCTCTCATCAGGGGATATTTGGAAGCATCTTGAAGATAGTTCTGGTTGTCACAACTGGGTGGTACTACTGGCACCTGGTGGACAAAAGTCAGGGATGCCACTCAGCATCCCATAATGCAACAAAGAATTACCTAGCCTAAGTGCTGAGTTAAGAAACTCTGGTCTAATGTGATTTCCTTATTTGGGGGATAATAAAACAAAATCCTAAAAAGGTTAAGTGAATTACCAAAATCATATGATTAGTTACCAATAGAGAGAGAGTACTAATATATAGTTCTTGGTATTTCTTTTTGTATCAGTAATGCTATGTGTGTGTGTGTGTGTGTATGCATGTTTATATATATATATATATCCCAAGATTGGGTAAATTATAAAGAAAAGAGGTTTATTTATAAAACAGTTTTGAAGGCTGAAAGTCTAAGATCTGACAGACCCACATGTCTGCCCCCGGTGAGGGCATCATGAAGGATAATATTACAATGATGGGAGCACACGCAGAAGAGATCACATGACAGGAAAGGAAGACAGAGATTCAGGGCCATGCTTGCTCTTGTATGACAACCCACTCTCCACTGAGCACATTGGCACACTCCTATAATCTCAGGTTCTTGGGAGACTGAGGCAGGAGAACCATGAATTCAAGGCCAGCCTGGGCAGTTTAGTGAGTCTTTGTCTCAAGAAATTAAAAGGGGGCTGGGGTGGTGGCTCAGTGGCAGAGCACTTGTCTAGCATCTGTGAGGCACCTGGTTCGATTCTCAGCACCACATAAAAACAAATAAAGTCTATTGACACCTAAAAAAATATTAAAAAAAAAAAGAAATTAAAAGGGTTAAGGATGAATGTCAGTGATAGAATGTCCCTTTGTTCCACCCCAAGTATTAAAAAAAAAAATCCACTCTCACAGTAGGAACTAACCAGAGTTCCTACAGAACTGTGTGGATTCCTTCCAGGGTGGCACCCCCAATGAACTAACCACTTTCCACTAAGCCTTATCTCTTAAAGTTTCTACTACCTCAACACTATCCCATTCAGGACCAAGCGTCTACTACATGAAACTTTGAGGGACAACCCATGTCCAAACCATAGCACATGACTCTCCAGATAAACAATAACAATATGGTGTATGGGGGGCTGGGATCGTAGCTCAGTGGTAGAGCGCTTGCCTCGCATGTGTGAGGCACTGGGTTCAATCCTCAGCACCACATAAAAATAAGTAAAATAAAGATACTGTGTGCATCTACAACTAAAAAAAATTTTAAACAAACAAACAAACAATATGGTGTATGTGTGTGTGTGTGTGTGAGAGAGAGAGAGAGAGAGAGTGAGAGTGCTCATGCTCGCACTCATGCAATTGTAGGGACTGGCAAGTCTGGAACCACAGGGCAGGGCAGGCTGGCAGGGTAGAGACCTAAGGAAGAGTCAATGTTGCCATCTTGGGTCCAAAGGCATTTTGGAGGCAAAATTCCTTTTTCTTCATAGGACCTCAGTGGTTTCTCTTAAGCCCCTCACCTAAGAGGAAGAGGCTCCAATCACAGTAAGGAAGGCAATCTGCTTTATTCGAACTACTGATGTGTTAATCTGATCTAAAAATATCTTCAAAGCAACATCTAGGCTGCTATTTGACTAGACAATTTACACCATGGTTGACACATGAAATTAACCATCACAACTGATGTGTTAGGGAAGGAAAGTCTGATTTGAAAGGCTGCTGTAACTATTCATAACTGTGAACCTTGTAAAGTCAATTGACTTCTCTGAACTTCACTTAAAACAGAGATAATAATACCATATATCTCAGACCCAGGACTTTTGGAACCTGAATCTGAATTGAATTTGCAGAGTCCTGTTTAAGGGAAGGAATGCAAAGTATGAATACATACTTGGTTACAGCTCCATATATTAATTTAGAAGAAAATAAATCATGAAAACTACATTGTTAAGTGTTAACAAAAGTCTCAGATATCACATATATATAATGTAGGGAAAATTACATCATATTAACAGCTGTATAATATTCTTATTCTGCTCTTTCGAGTTGCATACATACTGATTGCCTATCTTTTTATTGCCTCTTCATTTGATGAGAATCTTGTAATAGCTTTTTCTATAGGAGGAATAGAAAAAATGATTTAGACTATTCTCTGGCATATTTTTTGGAAATTTGCTTTCTATTTTTTTCTTTGACAATTTGTAGAGCTTTCTTTTACATTGTCAATTCTTTGTTAGTAATATGTAGTTTTTAGGATTGTTGTAAAATTTGGAGAAACCTCACCAGGCATTGTGGCACACACCTCTAAACCCAGCGACTCAGGAGGCTGAGGCAGGAGGACTGCAAGTTCAAGTTCAAAGCCAGCCTCAGCAACTTAATAGGCCCTAAGCAACTTAGCAATACCCTGTCTCAAAATAGTGATGCATGCCTGTAATCCCAGCACTTTGGGAGGCTGAGACAGGAGAATCACCTAGTTCAAAGCCAGCCTCAGCAATGGCGAGGTGCTAAGCAACTCAGTGAGACCCTATCTCTACATAAAACACAAAATAGGACTCGGGGAGGATCTCAGTGGTCCAGTACCCCTGAGTTCAGTTCCTAGTACCAAAAAAAAAAAAAAAAAAAAAAAAAGGCTGAGGATGTTGCTCAGTGGTTAAATGCCCCTGGGTTAAAAAAAAAATTGAGGGGAACCTCTGTTGAGTCTCTTTCATATCTGAATCATAAGATTTCAGGCCCTTTCAGTGTTTTTCTGAATGACTGCTCTTAAATGTTCTCTGAATTGACCATATTCAGAGTATTCCTAGAAGACATCCCAAACTGAGATGACCAGGAAAAATTCAAGTATACATGGATAAAATTGCAAAACATATAAAATACATCCTGGTCAACCCTAAATAAGATCACAGAAATGCTACTGCCACTCCATAGTTACAATAAAAAGAAAAAGTATCACTTAGAGACAGTTGAAATGAAAAGAGCCAGCAGTTTTAACTGGTTGTGAAATATCTTATTTTCATAAACTTAAAAATACAGTCGTGCATGTATTGATGTTTCAGTCAATATACAACAGTAGTCCTTTAAGATTTTAATGGAGCTGAAAACTTCCTAGTGATATTGTAGCCATCATAACACATCACCAATGTCTTTGTGGTGATGCCAGTTTAAACAAACCTGCTCGGTTGCCAGTTGTATAAAAGTAAGATACAGGGGCTGGGATTGTGGCTCAGTGGTAGAGCGCTTGCCTTGCGTGCGTGAGGCACTGAGTTCGATACTCAGCACCACATAAAAACAAATAAATAAAGAAATTGTGTCCATCTACAACTAAAAAAAATGTTTAAAAAAAAAGTAAGATACATATAATTATACACAGTGTATAATGCTTGATGATAAATAACTTATCAATTTTCTTTACTTACTATATCATAGTTTTTATAATTAGAGGGCATTCTTTCTACTTATTAAAAAAGTTTACCAAATATCTATGCAATGTTATGATAGCAGTAGTCTCATTCACCCCCTATTCTAGTGCATCCCTTGATTGCATTGATATCTCCTGTGCTTGATGTAGTCTAATGTTGCTTTGTTCATTATGGCCCTAGGGGCAATAGGCTATACCATTTGTACACTATACAGCCCATTTGTATAGGCTACACCATCTAGGTTTGTGTGAGTATGACAAAAATGTCTAACTATGCTTTTCTCAGAACTCATCCAATTCTTAGTGACAATATGACTGTATATAAACTCGTGAAGATACTGCTAGGGCCTCTTTTTTGGAAGGTACCCAGGCAAATAAGCTTTCTGAGCTTCATAGTAATTCTGCCTCTGACCTTGCTCACTTGATTCTTCTGTGTTTTTAATGAGGTAAAGCAGGGCTAGGAAATTGCCAGACACTTAATAAGCAATAAATAAACATTATT
Organism: Geosciurus inauris; assembly: GCA_004024805.1. Classification (NCBI taxonomy): domain Eukaryota; kingdom Metazoa; phylum Chordata; class Mammalia; order Rodentia; family Sciuridae; genus Geosciurus; species Geosciurus inauris. The sequence goes on along the minus strand of PVHX01020894.1, from coordinate 11,077 downwards.
GAACAATAATAGAATTGTTGATAATATTTAAACATGATTGATCATTTTGCATGTGGGGTGTAATTTTTTAAATTTACCTATTTGGAGGTCTTTTACAATTTACTTAAGGGACTGGAGTTGTGGCTCAGTGGTAGAGTGCTTGCCTAGCATGTATGAGGCACTGGGTTCGATCCTCAGCACCATATAAAAATAAATAAACAAAATAAAGGCATTGTGTCCATCTACAACTAAAAAATTTTTTTAATTTATGTAATAAAATTTTTTAAAAGTCACTTCAGGTAAAAATTAATGTGAAATACTTTAACTGTTTTCTATGCTAAAATTCCCCTGCACAAAATAAAATAATCCCTAGGCCATTTAGCAGTGATCGTTCTTATCAACAATTTGTATTTTTAAAAATATTTTTAGTTGTAGATGGACACAATACTTCTATTTTGTTTATTTATTTTTTTATGTGGTGCTGGGGAATAAACCCAGTGCCTCATGCATGTTAGGCACGCACTCTACCACTGAGCTACAACCCCAGCCCAACAATTTGTATTTTAAACACAAATTTGTAATAGATATAAAAATAAATAACTCATGCAATTGTTAAAGTACTATAAAGGCTGTAACACAAATTTTCCCTCTTTTTCTTTTTTGAAATTTTCTTTTTTATAGGTATAACAGGTATCTGAAGCAAAGCACCTTCAGTTTTAAGTCTAACATTGGACTAGAGAATTTGCCCTGGCAGTGAGCATAGAGAAAAACACGTGCAGTGACAGGCTATGTAAGTCATCTGTGACATCCTTGGACTCTCCTGATGGAGTAAGAACCTTGCTGAAGAAGCTGCATGTGGATTCCACCCTGAATACCAGTGATGCATCAAACCAGAGAATTTCCACCAGTCAAATAAGCATGCAGTATGGTTTCTTTGGAAATATGCATTTCCTTATTCCCAAATACTTCTCTGTACAGCTAAGCAGGATAGTCAGAGCTCTTATCATAGCAAAAAAAACTTCAGTCCCTCAGATCAGTCAGTGTCTTAACAAAACATTGTATATTTATAATTTCCAGTGATTCCCCCTTATAAGTTTTGGATCTTTAGCATAAGCACATATTTGGAAAAGTAAACACAGAAATAATCAATATTTACAAATAGAAGAATGGCAAAGTGAGCCTACACTCCAACAGTCTGTCAAACCAAGTAATAGTGTTTCAGAAATAATATTCTGTTATCTAAAAATGCATAAAATAGGCATCTGGGGAAAATGAGAGCAGCAAAATCTTTTTCTTTTAATATTTTTTTTTAGTTGTAGATGGACACAATGTCTTTATTTTATTGCTTTGTATGTGGTGCTGAGGATCCAACCCAGGGCCTCACGCATGCGAGGCAAGCGCTCTACTGCTGAGCTACAATCCCAGCCCCCAGCAAAATCTTTTTAAAAAAATATTTTCTTAGTTGTCAGTGGATTTTATTTATTTATATGTAGTGCTGAGAATTGAACTCAGTGCCTCACACATGCTAAGCAAGTGTTCTACCATTGAGCCACACCCTGACCCAGCAAAACTTTTTTTGGGGGTTGGGGGGTACCAGGGATTGAACTCAGGGGTGCTCGACCACTGAGCCACATCCCCAGCCCTATTTTGTGTTTTGTTTAGAGACAGGGTCTCACTGAGTTGCTTAGTACCTCGTTGTTGCTGAGGCTGGCTTTGAACTCACAATTCTCCTGTCTCAGCCTCCCATAGTGCTGGGATTACAGATGTGAGCCACCATGCCCTGCTCCAGCAAAACCTTTTTAACAATAAATTATTCTACCACACTCCTGAAAAACAAATAAGCCCAAGTTTTTGTGTGTTGAAATAATGTATCAATTTTAAATATAACCTTTGAGTTTGCTTAGTAGACATGCTTTCTTTTTATTGTCCAAAATAAGCTAAGTACAGATGTCTAATATAAAGCATCCACATCACCTAAAACATCCTGTATAAGGTATAACATCATATGTGCTTGGTTAGTTATATTGCTATACTGCTTAGTTTTAACTAGTTTGTTTTTGTGGTAGCAAAAGAAAAATGAATTGAAAAAAACAATGTGTGTTTGATAATCACACAAAAAAAGAAAAGTGCCATTTTGTAAAAATCAACAAAAGACAACATTCTTCAAGAGGCTTCTCACTTGATGTCAGGTTGTCACAGGTAACCACTCTGCAATGCAAAGCTACGCTTCTTCAGTGCGCACAGTCATGTTTAAACTTGGAAAAGAGGGATGCTACAATAGTTACAAAGTTTTGTATCATAGACCCAGGGAACATTCCATAAATGTTGCTTGATAACCATATGGTTGTACAAAATAAATGTTCTTAAGAAAATGACTTACATAACATTTGCTACTTTTAATTAAACATAAATAAATCCTATTGAAAAGAGAAATGGCATTTTCTTATCTCTTTACTAATGTTTAAAATTCAGAAAAATGTCTTTTCTAGGCATATGGCTTCTTCACCCACATATTGAGGTATTACCATTATAATTTGACTCTCTGGTTATGGTTTGTTTGTCTTGAGTCACACTATGCAGGAGATACAATGTCCAAGAAGGTAAATACAATTAGTATTTTCATTGAAAAAAGGATAATCTTACTAAATGTATATTATTTATTTTATTAAAAAGCCTACTTGATAATATAAATATCGCCTGCTAAGGCAAATAAAATTGCCTTTGCAAAACAAAACCATATTATTCAAACATAATTTGTAGGATCTTTATTTGGATATATATTGATGTCTTTAGAGATAAGAGAATAAATGTATTTTTTTAAACTCACTTTGTACATTGGTCCTGAATGAATTCCAACATCATAAAACCAAAGAAGCATAGTCTCAAAAAGCCATGTATATACATATGTTTTCACATTTATAAGAATTCAGAATAAAGTAGAACTTTAGTGTAGGAAAGAAAGTTTTACTCAATAAATAATAATACTGAGAAAACTGATAAATAGAAAAGAAATGTTATACTCCTAGTTCAAACTACCTTCTTTTTTTTTTTTAATTTTTTTTAGTTGTAGATGGACACAATATCTTCATTTGTTTATTTTTATGTGGTGCTGAGGATTGAACCCAGTGCCTCACACATGCAAGGCAAGTGCTCTACCACTGAGCTACAATCTCAGCCCTCTTCTGTTTTTTTATGTATCTCATATTCCATTTTCCATATTTGTGCTCTCTGAATGGGAAGCACATTCTCATTCTAAAGCTAGTGCCATGAAAATACCAAAGAAAAATCATCAGGTGAAGTCTGACTTACAGCAGATGTGCACTCAGTTATTAGATTTGTGGGTTATAAATGTGGCATTTCTTCCTTCCTTTTTTTTTTTGAATGGATCTTTATTTATTTATTTTATTTATATGTGGTGCTGAGAATCGAACTCAGTGCCTCACACATGCTAGGCAAGCGCTCTACCACTGAGCCACAACCCCAGCCCATAAATTTGGCATTTCTGAGTGCTTCCTTTTTAGAATTTTTTTTTTTTTTTTTTTTTTTTTTTTTTTTTTTTTTTTTTTTTTTTTTTTTTTTTTTTTTTTTTTTTTTTTGCTTATGCTTTCTGAGATCTACTACTTAGGAGACACGTTGATATTATTATTATTATTATTTTGTGGTACCAGGGATTGAACTCAGGGGCACTTGCCCACTGAGCCACATCCCCAGCCCTATTTTGTGTTTTATGTAGAGACAGGGTCTCACTCAGTTGCTTAGCGCCTTGCCATTGCTGAGAGTGGCTTTGAACTACGCAATTCTCCTCTCTCAGCCTCCCAAAGTGGACACTTTGATATTCTCTTTGCATTTGCTGTCCAAAGTAACTTAGTGTAGTCTTTTAAAGTCTGGATTTTGGATTTTCCTGTCACTTGTATTGCTAAAAATAGCAATACAGAGTGTTTTCTTGTTCTTTCATTTTTATTTCTCCTGGGTGCTTTTTAAAAATTAGCATTTCCTAAAAGATGGAAAAGGTAAGTAACTCTACTAGCATATTCATACTGCAGAGTTATTTTCAATGTTGCTACTGTAGAATTGCTGGATAAACATGGAACACCTAGTGTGATTTGAATCAGATGAACTATAAATACCATAAATCTGGGATATACAAATATTAAACAATTACTCAGACACCTGAAATTCAATTTAATTGAGTGTTCTGTTATGATTTGAATCTAAAATGTCCCCTACAAGCTTATATGTTGAAGATTTGATTCCCAAGGCCTCTGTGTTCAGAGATGGGGCATTTGTGAGGTGACTGGATCATATCTTAATTGGCGTTGGAAGATGGTGGTGGAGACTTCAGGAGGCATGGCTTAGTTAGGCAATAGGTTACTGGGAGTTTGTCCTTGAAGGGTATATTTTGTTCTTGGTCTCTCTCCACTCTGCCCCTTTGCTTCTCAGCTGCCCTTAGGTGAACAACTTTGCTCCACCACACATTCCCCACCAGGATGTTCTGCTTCACCACAAGCTCAGAAACAATGGAGCCAAGTGACCAGTGACCAGGAATCGAAACCTCTGAAACTGTGAGCCAATAAATAGTTCCTTCTTTAAGTTGATTTTCTCAGTTATTTTGTCATAGCAACAGAAAGCTAATACATGTCCTATATTTTTATTTACTAAATCTGGCTGTTACTAAGCCTAATGTCATTTTAACTTTTGTTATTTTATTTATAATACATTTCTCTACATGCTCATATATGCATGTGTTATTGCTGTGGTCTGAATGTATTTTTATGAAAAAAAAGCAGCTAACAATAAATAATTCTTATAAATTAAAGTTTTGATGGTTGAAATAAAAATTTGGGCCTCAGGGTATAACTCAGTGGCAGAAGCTTGCCTAGCAAGGCCCTTGGTTTGATCACTAGCATTGTGAAAACAAACAAACAAAACCCAAAACTAATAGATGGGTTTGAAGATATATAACTGAGAAAAATCTTCCAGAAAGCAGAAAAAAAGGAGGTTAAAAAATATAAAATAAGATCAATACGTGATAATCAAATTTTAAAAATCGAATACTGGATATGTATGTGTATATGTTTCTATTCATCACCAAAATTAAAGGATGTGATTATGCACTTTGAAAAGGTTCATCATGTACCCAACAAAAGAATACAAAATAAGAATTTCTAATTCTTATTCTTATTCAAAATAAGAATTTCTAATTCAAATTCTAAATATCAGGAAAGAGATAGGAAGAGATAGGAAGATAGCTCACTCAAGTGAGCTTATGCTGTTTCTAAGGAATCACACATCTACAGGTACATGACATCCATTTGCCTTCTAATGATGATTAAAAATTTTAATTATCTGGTCAAGGCATTGTCTACTTTCTTCCACAACATAGTTAGTATTTTTCGCCTTGCAATTTAAAAGGAATCTATGGGGTAATATTTTGATAACATGTAAATATCCTCTTCTCATGAAACTTATACTTCAAGATTTATTATCCTCTGATGATTCTTGTTTGAACAAATCTTTACCATGTTGGTGCACAATAGCCATTTTCTAACTCTACCAATCTTTCTACTCTTTCAGTTAACATTCTCCTATAATGAAGGATCTTTCTTTCTCCCTTACTTATGAATTATCTATTCTTTATCAATATGGATTATTATTTATTGAGTAGTTTTTGATCCATTTCTATCACAACTTATTCTGATTATCAATTTGTCCCAGATTCAGCCAGTTGGAGTATCTTTGTACTGGCTCATGTGGCCATCATTTTTTGAGCAAATCCTTACTTTTTGGCATAGCAAAATGTTCTAAGTGCATATTGTACCTTCTTTACCATGCCCTGAAATCAGTAATTTCTACAAGGAACCATTTCTCATTTGGTGGGAAATGGTATTTAGAAACCAATATCTGGGTGTTATGTGTACTCATTGTCACTGAGCAAGGAGCTATATTCTGACCAGAGAGACATAACCTAAATGTGATCATGAGGAAACGCTGACATACACAGAGACACTTTCTATGAAAATAACTGGTTTATATCATATTCTTAAAAATTGTCAATGTCACTGGGTACAGTGGCATATGCCTGTAATCCCAGACACTCTGAAGGCTGAGCCAGGAGGATCACAAGTTCAACGCCAGCCTCAACAATTTGGTGAGACCTTCAGCAACTTAGCAAGACTCTGTCTCAAAAAAAAAAAAAAAAAAAAAAAAAATAGGGATATAGCTTAGTATTAAAGCCTTGTAAAATCCAAACTCAAAATGGAGTCACTCTGGCTCAGGCTTGCATGTATCTGCTAACCTGCTCTTTGTGCTTCTGTGATTAATGCTTTGCTATGCTTGCTTCTCACGGATGGGCGGGGGCGCAAAACCACAGGCTGCCAGACCCCCTGGTCAGTTACCTAAAGTTCCAGGAACTGAAAAGGGACATAGGAGGCACCATCACGGTTGAGCTGTAAATAACTATAGATTGAATATCGGCCAAATCATGTTTTTCTGAGTCATGTAGTTAGCCCACCCTATAATAACCTCTAGAACGCTCACTTCAGAGTCACTCTCTGAAGGAAAGAAGAGCTGACCCCAATCGATTGGCCTGTGTGCCTATTTCCTCAATAAACTTTGCTGCTTCTGCAGAGTTGTCTGGGCTGCACTTCTTGGGGACAGGTGTGGGTTGGATGCAACAGCCTCTCTGAGTTCAGTATTTAGTACCAAAGAATATGAAAAAAAAAAAAGTCACTGTTATGAAAGGAAAGGCTAGAGACTGTATCAAATTAAAGAATAATAAAGTTATGAAAATTAAATGTATTATGTAATAATGGATTAAATCTTGTGAAACAACAGCCCGTTAGATACTGTATGTCAAACATTGAATGACAGTGATTCTTGGAAGACAGAAAATCCTACAAGTGTCCCTTCTTAATGTTTGTAGAAAATTTCCTTTGTAAGTTTGATTATTGTCCCCTTCAGAAGATTATGCAGCTTTCCCCATAATAGGATTATCTTTACTAGGCTACAACTTAGTATGATTAGGATGAAGGGGTGGGGGGCTATACAGATTTATTTTGAAAAATTTGAAAATTCTGGATTTTTTTTTTCTTGAACTGGCAAAATGTATTTGGTTTTCCATTATTGTTTTTTGTATCTCCTTGCTGAAGGAAGCCTAGGATATTTCAAACTTAATTCTGGTTAAGTAGTATGTAAACGTTTTCTTCAGAAAATAGTTCTGGGTCAGAATAGGGGATGATTAGAGGAAAAAATTGTGAAGTTATAGTTAGTGAAATGGGACACAGGTTTTGTAATAATGGCTAGAGAGCAAAATTCCTGATAACTGAAGAAGTAAGCTTTAGATTCTGGAGAGTATGGAAGAGGTGGGAAAGCAATTGTAGTTTGGATCTGAAATGTTCCCCAAAGGCCCATGTGTAGGCTTGATCCTCAACCTGTAACATTGCATCTAATTGGAGGAAGTTAGGCCATGAGGGCATGTACTTCCAGGGCATGTCGGGATTCTGGCCCCTTTGCCTCTCTTTTTGATTCCCAACCAGTATGAAGTAAATAAATCTCCTTTACCATGCATTCTGCCATGAGGTACTTGTGCTGCCTCAAGCCCAGAACAACAGAACCAAGCAAACATGGACTGAAACCATGAGAATAAACCTTTCCTCCTTTCAAGTTGATTATCTCTGGTATTTTGTCATAGTGACAGAAAGTTGACTAACAGCAATAATGATTTAGTTTTAAGAACAGTTCATGGAAGACTTCTCCTCTCTAATAAACAAAAATCAAACACACAAAAAACCCTACTCCTATGCTTTTCCTAAATTTACTAAAAAACTTATAAAAGTAATCTACTGCTAAGGCTGAAATCCCCTGCCTGAGCACAAGAAAGCAGGAGATGGCCCCAACTCCTGCATTTTTATATAAAATAGCCCATGTGAAATGTATTGCACAGTTTGTGGGAAATATGAATCAATATACAAAAATCAATTGTATTTCTACATGCTAGCAGTGAACAATCAGAAACTAAATTTTGGAAACCGATGCCAGTTACAACTACACCAAAAAATATGAAGTAGGCTGCGCATGGTGGCCCACACCTGTAATCTCAGCTGCTTAGGAGACCAAGGCAGAAGTTGCCTAGGCAACTTAGTGAGACTCTCTCTCAAAAAGAATAAAAGGAGCTGGGCATGGTGGCTCACGCAGGTAATCCTAGCACTTTGGGAGGCTGAGACAGGAGAATCACGAGTTCAAAGCCAGCCTCAGCAACGGCGAGACACTAAGCAACTCAGTGAGACCCTGTCTCTACATAAAACACAAAATAGGGCTGGGGATGTGGCTCAGTGGTGAAGTGTCCCTGAGTTCAATCCTCAGCATCAAAAAAAAAAAAAAAAAGAGAGAGAGAATAAAAGGGCTGGGAATGTAGCTCCATGATAGAGTGCTTCTGGGTTCAGTACTCATCTGGAAATATATGTATATTTTATATTCAGAATATATATATATATTAGATAGATAGATAGATTGATTGATTGATAGATAGATAGATACACACACACACACACCTGAAATGGGCTGGGGATATAACTTAATAGTGGAGTGGAGTACTTGCCAGCATGCCCACAGCCTGGGTTTGGTCCCCAGCAGAGCAAAAACAAACAAAACATATGAAGTACTTAGAGATGAATCAGATGAAATATGAGAAACATAAGGACACTGAAAACGTTGCCAAAAAATAATTACAACAACGTAAAAAATAAGACAAAGTTGGAAGACTACCTAGTTTCAAGACTTATTACTAATATATCTGAGAAAGGATTTGTAGGGAGAATAAATAAGCAAGTCTTGAATTTAAATAAGAAAACAGAATATTCATTTAAATAGTGGACAAATGCTTTTAGACACTACCTATGAAGATATAGGAATGGCCAATAAAACAAGAAAGGATGTTTAACTTTACTTTCTAGTCATTAGGTTAATGCAAATTAAATCACAATGCGATATCACTACACGTCTATTAGAATGTTTGGAAAGGTAAAAAGATTACCTTTGAAATAGTTACTGAATTGGGCTGGGGATATAGCTCAGTTGGTAGAGTGCTTGCCTCTGATGCACAAGGCCCTGGTTTCAATCCCCAGCACCATGGGAGGTAGTGGGAGGGTGTTTTCAGACAGGGTCAAACTAAGTTGCCCAGGCTGGTCTCAAACTGGTGATCCTTCTGCTTCAGCTTCCCCAACAGCTGGGATTACAGAACAGAAAAATCTTTTAAATGGAAGTTTGTCCTAGGCATTTAAGGGATTTAGAATTGGTTAAATTCCATTAGGCACTGGGGTGCTCATTGTGACAGGTCCCCTCTTGTTTTCGGCTTTCTGTGCAAGCGCTTTCCTCACATTTAGTTGGTAGAAAAGCACCATCAGGTTTAACATTCTATGTGGAAATGCAAGAAACGTACCAGATTAATCTAATACTAATTACAAACACAAGTAATCACATACTATGTTCCCATTTAGACCAAAAAAAATAGGCCTTAGACTGAGAAAGTAATTATCCACTGAGTCATTTATCAGGCAAAAATAACAGACAGATAAAGCCAGCTGAAAAATTAACAAAAGATGACTTTTTTTTTTTATCCAAAAGAAATACTGCACTTGTAAAGAACCAAGGTGACTAGGAATTACTTTACTCTTTTTTTTTAAGTTGTAGATGGACACGATGCCTTTATTTTGTTTATTTATTTTTATGTGGTGCTGAGGATCGAACCCAGGGCCTCACACATACTAGGCAAGTGGTCTACCACTGAGCCACAACCCCAGCCCAATTACTTTACTCTTACCGAAAAAATATGTTCTCTAAAATCATAGAGTAGCAGAAACTTTGTTGTTTGAAAATTTGTCAGTAAAAGAGAAGTGAGCCTGTCTCTTGGCTGGAGATTCTAAAGCACTTTGACACAAAGATCCAATTTCATATTCCAAAGCTAGTGCACGGTTTAGGTGTAGGGAGTTTGTGGGTTCAACATTCCCTGTTTAGCTTTGTAGTTTTCAGGTTAACAAGACCTTGGGCCCATTTTGCAGTCCAGTCATGACATCAAACCCTTTACACACAGTCCTAATCAAAACTATTAAAATATTGCCTGCTTATATTTCACCTATTTTTACACTTTCGTAAAATCTTTATAAGAACGCTACCTTTCGTATGGTGAAATGTCCCATAGTTCCTCAGTTGTATGGGTTTGTTCATGTTAAGTCATAACCAAAATCACAAAGGCGATTTCCTGGAGCTACATAATTTTCGATTACAAGTGGTCCTAGGCTGGTAAGGCTAGGAAAAACAGGTTTAAAAGAATGTTCTCGATTAAAGTTTGTTTTCATATTGCTCATCTATTTACGAATATTCTGTGGTAATATTGAAATAGCTAGGTCATAATTTTGGTAAGCCAATATCTGAGGAAACCACGAAAAAGCATTGTAACCACACTTATGTATATATAGACCAAAATGTGGCTATAAAAACAAAACACCCCTGGCCCTCATACCAACCCCAAAGAGACAAACACCTTAGTTATTCCCTATGAGACAAACAGCGAACAGGGACGCATGCGCAGAAGCCCAAGGTCCTTTCCCACCTAGCGCCCTTGGCTGTGGGCGGGGCTGAACTACAGTTCCCAGCATCCTGCGCAGTGCGGGTGAAGGAGAGCGAGAGGCTCCAGAGATAGCGGGCCAGTGAGGGCCGCTCCTCTTTCTCAGGCGGTTTTGCACCTGATTGCGCTTGACCCCTGTTCGCGTTAGCGGTAACGCCGTGGCAAGTGGTGGTGTCTTGAGGCTGTGCAAGGTGGGAAGGAAGTCGTGGCGGCGGCAGGGACAGCAGTGCTGTCAAGCCGTTGGAGAAATGGGAGACCTAGAGTCGGAGGTGAGTAGTCGTGGCGTTCTGGAAGCCGAACCGCGAAGGGTTTCGAGATAAGTGCAATTGAGGCCTGTGCTCGGCCGCAGCCTCTGGGCGCTGCGTCTCAGCATCTCGGGCCGAGCGGGGCCTCTGGGCCTGCTGCTTGCTTGCGCCGGGAACCTGCGGCAACAATGGCCGCCCAGCCGCCCTGCCGCCCCCAGCCCCTGCCCTGGCC